>BSBK01013732.1:2500-130000 GCA_027943335.1 Chamaecyparis obtusa | reverse complement strand
ACCAAAAATTAATCCCTAACCCAAGTATACCTAGTAGGGTAGTTAATTTTGACCCTAACTACCCCCTAGAAGCTTCCTAGACCCTCCAAAACTTCACTTTAAGTTTACATAAGGGTTTACTCTTTCTTGACTCATCTAGAAGTTTCCTACACCCTAGGTGAGGATGGGAACTCTACAGGTTAAATCTCTAGCTGGTGCAATACTTATCCTAGAAAAGGGGTTAATCATGCCAAGACCTTATGCACCCATGTGTCAAGTGACAAAACATAAATTCTAACCCATTCACACATAGCATGACTAACATAAAATAATTAACTAAATTAAATACAACATTTAATATTTACTTTCACAAATAAAATCACGACACAACGAGGTTCAAGTATCTTCACTAGATCAAACCTTGTCTTTACAATTAATAACATGGTTTCACTCTTTGTTCCCCGTATTTAATACCATGGTTAATTTCCTGCACACTCTTTTTCCAACATCAGTAGATCCAATAACATAACAAGATAAATAACATAAACTACATATATCATCTAACCCTCACAATTGCATAGTTCTTTCTCATAATTATAAAATCTACATTTGATCCCAATGTTCATAATATGCAACATAGCATCTCATTTTTCACCATACATATCTAAGATTTATATGAACTACATCATGAAATCAACAACCTAACATAGGTAAATCAGGATCAACTATAAGCATCAAATAAGTTTTCAAATCAACATAATCCAAATGAAGAATGTACATAACATAGGACTCCTCGGTCCCTAAAATAATAGCATATGTCCAAGTATATCATAATCTAAAATATCAACTGAAAAGTGTAACTAAGATCAATGAGAACTATGATGATTGGGGTAGACCTCACACCATTTTCCCAAATAGTTGGGCATATTAAGAGAAGATAAACCAATGTTCCATCCCTTCAAATTTGAAAACATGTGGATGAAATATGAAAAATTATTAGGGTTGATAGATTAATGGTGGAAATAATCTCAGTTTGAAGGATCCAAATTATATTGCTTTATACCTAAACCAAATAAACCAGAAGAAAATTGCAAGAATGGAACAAGAACCACTTTAAAAATATTTTTGAAATATAGAGATCAATTGAACAAAGCACGAATGAACAAAATTAACAAGTCACTCTTCAAGCAATGAAAAAGGAAAGATTCTATTAGGAAAATGAGTTATTAAAGGAATATGAGGATATTTTGGCTAAAGAAGAAATCTTTTAGAGGCATAAATCTAGAGAGCTTTGGCTTGAAGAAGGGGATAAGAATCCAAATTTTTTCCACAACAATAAAAAACAAAGGAGAATTGTTTATAGAACTCATAAGATCAATTATGGATATGGTGGCATTATAGAAGATCAAACAAAAATTTAAAAAAAAGATAGTGAATTTCTATTCAAATTTACTAAATATTTTTTAGGGTTCAGATTTGTTAGTGCAACAAGAGATCCTAAGTGATATCCCTCAGATTGTGACAACTAAGGATAACAAAGTGTTGATGGATAAATACTCAAAAGAAGAAATACATACATCCTTATTTTACCTTCATCTAGACAAAGCACCAAGTCCTGATGGATTTCCAACTAGCTTCTTCCAAGAATGTTGGCCAATTTTAGGATCTGAGATGATTGAAGCATTAGAGGCAATAAGAATTTATGGAATTTTTTTGAGAGAAATAAACAACACCTTTTTATCCCTCATTCCAAACAAAGAAAACTCAACATTATTAGATGAGTTTAGACCAATCTATGTATGTAACACCATTTACAAGGTCTTGACAAAAGCTTTAGCCAACAGATTAAAACATTTACTCCCAAAATTAATAGTAGAAGAACAAACAAGCTTTGTTCTAGAAAGATCTATTTTTTGATGAGGTAATTATTTCCCAAGAATCGATTCATTATATTTAAAAAATAAAGACCTAAAGTATTCAATCATTAAACTAGATGTAAAAAAAGTGCATGACAATGTGAACTGGAGATTCTTGGCTAAATGTTTGGAAAGGTTTGGATTCTGCAAAGTGTGGATAGATCTAATATTATACTTCATATCCATGGCATGGTTTTCTAAATTTTAACAAAGAAATATTTGGGCAAGGAATACTCCCTCTACACTATCAATATCTCAAAGTACCATGTTGAATTTATTTTTATTTGGATCAACTTTCTGCACATAAATAACATAGTCAAAGATCATGATAGATCAAATTTCATCTTAATTATTTCAAAATAATTTTTTAATACATACTTCATCATTGGAATTAATCAAGATAATAATATTATTTTAAGGAATAAATTACCCTAATAAGATATTTTATCTAGCAACTAGGGTAATTTATATTTTTATCGTGAGAATAATTTAATGCTTTTTCCATAGAAGTACTTTCATATTATGTTGTAAAAAGGAAATTTTACCCCAACATAAATTTTTCAACATAGAGTAAAACCATGTGTTTATACCCTTTCACTCTAACTTATGTTTTCAAGGAATAACATAGACTAATTGGATAGGGGGGGGGGTGAAGTTTGGGTAGCTAGGCTAGAAAAGAGGGATGGGTCGAGAGGTTGAGTATTCAACTCTCTCTCCCCACCATTTTTTCTCATTAATAATTTTGTAAATAATATTTGTATGTAAAAAATAATCATATTGAAAATCATAAATACTTTTTGGTAAGATATACTCCATGTGTGAAAATTGCTTTGATTTTCTTACCTGTGCATGAAAAGTGAACAAAATTAATTCCATCCCAAAATTTCTAAAGGAATAATATTAGACTAAGTGGTTAGGGAGTGAAAGGGTAGGTAGATAGGAAAAGAGGGTAGACTTGAGAGGTTGAGAGTTCAACTCCCTCTCGCCACCCTTTTGTTCAAAAAGGAATATTTTACTTTAAATCACCCCTTTTTCCTAAACATTATTATTTTTCTTTTATATTTATTTTTTATTTCAAAAAATATAAATGCATTTAACATGTTGAAATAAAATGATTAATTTTGCTCATATAGTTGAACAAGGAAATAAATATAAAAATGAAACAATAATAAACGCTTCCCTCAAAAATTTATGCAAATTTATTGCTGGCTCCAGTTGGGGACGTGCATTCATACCTGGATGTAGTGAGAATCCAACGTTCTCTAGAGAGCAGACCACTTGAAACATAATGTTAATATAATACCAAAAATCATTAAAATTAACACTATTAACCATGGTGAATTATTTATCGAGTGCTCAATTTGGGGTAAAATTTAAATAAGATGAGAAATTACTTTTAAGTATGAATAAATCTTGTAAGGACATTTCACATGAATATATTTTCCCCTTAAAAAGTTCAATTAAATGAACTATAAGGAAAATTAATAATGTTTTAACCTCCAAATATCAAAACAATAAAATTCTTCCCTGTATACTTACCTATTATTTGAAATGTATTACCTCTTTAAATCTTCTGCAGAAAATCATTTGAATCCTTGGGCCCCACTTTTATTTTATTGGCATAACTTGTTATTATCGGACTAGTATAAATTTGTCACTACCGATCAGTGATAGGATTAGGGTTGCATTGTGGAAAATAAAATGATCATTGCTAATTCGATGATGATCCCCCTGATGTCTTTCCTCACTCATGTATATCCCTTCAATTTGAAACTCTAATGGGAGAAAGAAAATTGTGGGGAATACTTGATGGTGCTCCATGTAATGAATTCTCCATGAACAAATATAACTTGAGACCTGATTGTTAGATTTCAATTTTCGTGTGGCTCCACTATCAACAAAATAACTTGACATCTCCCAAAGAGGATTTGGCATTGATGGTGAATTGCTCATGGAGGTAGTTCCCTACTGCCATTGTGGAAGGGCTTCTTCTTACTCCAACTCTTGATACAATTGCTACATCAAACATCCAGCACCGCTAGGTTCAAGCTTTATTCACTTTCTAGCAATATCACTCTTATTCAAAGAACCTAAGGCTACTTCTTCTGACCTTATGTCATAATAGGATATCATCACAAATCCACGGTGTCTGCAAGTAAACTAAAGTGTATGTATGATTCCATATTGCTCAAAAAATTCCCACAGTTCATTGTCCTCCATGTTGCTATTAATATTTCTGTCATCTCGATGCCAGTATGAACGATCACCTCAAACACATGTTAAGATCGATATATGGAAACTGCACATGGTTATTTCCTTTTCTTTTAAAACTGTGATGGAGAAACCTACTCATGTAGTCCATTTATATAATTTTTATGTCTTCTTAGACCTACGATTTACAAGACAACTCATATTCTGGTATACTTATCAAGTTGGCTCTAGAGATTCCATATCACTCAAGTCTAGGGTAATCTTTAAGAAACCCCCCCTTTAAGAAAGGTGTAAAAAAGTGGGGAAAGTGAGAAGGGAAAAAAAAAAAATTTGGCGAATTTATTTTATTTTCAAAGAAAAAAAAATAATCTGAATTGGCGAATCATTGATGCTCCCTGAAAGTAGGTGGGACTATCTTGGTGAATATATAACAGTATTTATAACTACAAAAATATAAATTGGCAAATATAAAATAGTATTTATATTATAAAAAAAATCCATTGGCGAATAGAAAATAGTATTTATATTATTATAAATTGGTGAATATAAAAGAGTATTTATATTATAAAAAATATAAATTGGCGAATAGTTGTGGTGATTGGTAATAGTGTGGTGTGTGCATAGTTTTGGCAGGCTAAAAGGAGGATCGATGCTGACAGTTACAAAGATACGTAATGGTCAGGTTGACGGCGTGCGTGACTTCAGTGGTTATGCTGGTAGGTTGTAGTTGAAGGCCACAAAGATATGCAAAGGATAGGTTGATAGTGTACGTGACTTCAGAAGTTATGATCGTGATTCGTAGGTAAGATATGGGGGTTCCGAGGCCATGTTGGTAGTCTGTGTAACTTAGCCGCAAAGTTGCAGTGACATTGATCACTGAAGTACAATTAATGAGACTTAACAATGATAAGATTTTGATTAAAATCATAAATATTCATTATCTTTCTTTTTGGAGCCAAGTGACATTACGTGAAAGTTTAATGCGGCTGCCAAGTTGTCAATTCAAAATTTAAAATCACAGCTAGGATGTGAGGCCCACTTTCGGCCCACATAGTGATCCTGTTTTATAGATATTAGCCTATCATTTTGATTATGTTTTTAGAGATACTTGGACTCTGTCGACTACTGATATACTATGTTGACTCGTTAGACTATTCATTTTGATGATTCTGCATATGGGATCCATAGTGTGTGTGGATTTGGTTTATGTTATTATATGATGTTTTGTGAACCCGATGATCTTGATGATATTTGAATTATGCTATGGAATTTCATTTGAATTATGCAATGTAATTATGAATATTATATGCAATTGAATGATTATTGTTATATCATGTATGTTTAATGTATTGGTTTCTTCTTTGAATTACTGATGCTACACTGAGGTATTGCAGGTGGAAGGACCATGGAAAACACATTCAGGGAAATCACTTTGAACGTAGGGCAACCAGTTAAACCAAGGCCCCGTCTATTAAGAGACCTGAGGCCTCGTTGTTAAGTATTTTTATTCGTAACAGTAATCTGAAATGTATGTGTGTATTAATGTTACATGTTGTGACATTGGACGTACCTTGTGTGAAATGTTATTTCGTAAAGTGACACTTGACACTAATGTTAAATGTTATCAAGGTATGTCGAGTGTTGTGTGAGAGCATATTCTAGGATTTTTAGGGAAATCTTAGCATGCCTTTTTGCCATAGGAACTATAGTGCAGTTTCCATTTCCCATTCTCGATCTTATTCCTAGAAGTGAATTTAGAGGGTTATAGTGGCTTTAGAAAGTGGTTTTATGCCTTATTAGTTAACCCATTCTATCTACCCATGGGTTAGGGGTATTTTCACCTTATATATAGCCTAAAATTGACTTTTTGACCCTTTTAAAAATTCATGTGCAACCTTGAACGAAATTGCAACTTGCTTGAAAGGGCCTAATTAATGAGGTTTGTTGGGGTAGGTTTTAGAGGCCTTTTTAGAGGAATTTTGGCAAAGGATAGGGCATTCACCCATTCTCTATCTTTAGAGAGTTCCAGAAAGTTAGAGGAGAAAGCTTGGAGTTTTGGAATAGGGCTCAACAATCCTTCCATTAGCATTGGACTTGAGGTAGGAAATCTTGCTCTCATATGGTTTTAGAAGTTGTATATGTTTTGTGTTGATGTTTTTAGCTCCCCATGGTTGGTCATGGAGGAAGCTTGCCTTGTTTCATGTTGTGTTTTAGCTTCCCATGGTTGGTCATGGTGAGAGCAAGCATGCAATGTATTTTCTTATGTAATTGGATTTTGGGTTGTATCTCTTGGACTCACTCACCCTTGGGAGGGAAGAGAAGTCAAGAGGGGGTGTGGAAATGGAGGCAACTCCATGTGTAGAGTCTCCTCCATGTGTGAGGAAAGATGAACTTGGGTGAGTGATTTTCCCCAAGAAACCTTGCATTTAGCCCTTGTGGCAATGGGGGTATAAGGAGGGAAGAATGGCCATGTGAGCCTTGTATGAAATAGAGATATTTGGGTCCATGTGTGGCCTTGTTTTTGTTATGCAATGGTTATCTCCATGGTTTGTCCACCCACACCCCATAAAGGATATTCATGGAATTCCTTAGTTTTCACCTTGAGGGATTTTGGGTTTTTCATATGGTTATGTTCTTGTTGTGTTTTGTGTATGAGTGTTTGTTACCCATTCATTGTGGTTTCCCCAAGCTCGGGGGTGGCCTCATGAGAGGCCTAGGATGGGAGGTGAGCATCCCATGGTTCCTATCCTATTTGTTCATGGCAGGTTTTGAAGTCAAGATTCAAGTGAATGAAGTTTGATGGAGTTCAATTTCTTGGTTATGCTTGTTGGAAGAAACCATACTTTGATGTATGAGCATTATTGTAAAATGTGAATGGTGTATTCAATCACTCTTTTGGCACACTTTGTTTTAGTATATTGTAATGATATGTAGGAAGAAAGCTTGTTGTTTATATTTATCATTCATTGTAATTTGAGTAGCTCATGAAATGGAGCAAAGATGTGTATTCACTTGAAATGCATTCTCCTATTCTTTATGAAGTTGCAATGGTATTGTTGAAGTAGAATGAACAATGTTATCTCCTTCCCTTGAATGTAAAGAAAGACAATATGTGAGGTGTTCTTGGTTAATTTCAAAGAGAAGCAAGTTCTAACTCAATGTGATTATATAATTGTGAAAGATCATTGTATGCATTTGATTTTTGTATTGCAATCAAGAAGGAAAATTATCACCTCTCTTAGATCTCTTCAATTTGATATTGGTAAATTGATGTTTTAGATGGTTGAAGAAATAATGGTATACTTGGATTTGGATTTTGTATGGAAAGCATTACATTTACTTTGTCAATTGAATTGCAACAATATTATGTACTTTATCTCTTCCTATATTTTTGCAAACAAATTGGATAGCTTGTTGATCCATATGGATTTAGGAATAAAAGACTTAGATTGAATTTGAACTGAAACTTAGCAATTATCCCAATTCAAAAGATGACTATAAAATGCATTTTATTAGTCTAAATTCCTCCTTAACCATATGCTATGCACTTAAACAAAGCATTCAAATGAATTAAACCATGTGGAAATGTAGAGAGGACTATCGTATCAAGATGGTTATGTCAAAATTGAGCATGTAAGCTTCAAGTTGAATCCACCTTAGTTGAACAAATTTCACTCTAATAACCCTTGTAATTAATAATCCTATTATAGACCATTGACATCTTAATGTTTAAATGAATACAAATTGATCTATGTTGGAATATTAACTCAACTTGCTAAGGAAGAAGTAATGGAAAAAAAAAGAGATCATAATAACAGTGCTTTTGAAAATAGCACTTCCCAGAATTTTAAGAGAGCAAAATGCTCTCTGGATTTTGTATGGGATAAAAATCCCATACAAAATCTTACCAGTGTCTTTTTAAAATATTAAATCTTTCCACCTATGTCATAGCAATTAAATAAACATTAATTCAAAAATATCATCCCTTACCTTTTTAAGTCTTCCCCCTTTTGCTAGGCGCAGGTGTTGGATGCAAAGTCTATGCCATTAATTCCAACCTTTTCATTGATGGGATGGTGTCCTTGGTGACACATCAGCAAGACTTCTTGGTTAGTTTTAAAAAACATATCTTGTCTTCAAACTCACGCAGCTTTTGGAGGAAGTTGAAAACTTGTAATAAAATTTCCTTTATTTTTGAACTTAGCATTGGGTAGGTGGGCTCTCTAAACCCTGCTCATTATTGTAATCCTCCTCCCAAAGCACACCTCATCCTCCTTAGATATGCGCTCCCATAGCCTTCATGGGATGTAGACTCCTCTTGGCACGTGGATGAGGGGAGAATAGAAAGGGGAGATGGGAGTTAATAAGGGACATAGGGTAGGTAGTATGTGTAGGATATTTAGTAGGTTGTTTTGATAGGAAGTTTGAGTAGGTTAGTAAGATTAATTAGTAGGATGTTTATTTTAGTAGATTAGTAGGTTGTTAAGTTAATTTAGGTTATTAATTAATTATGTTATCTTGAAGTTATGTTTTGTTAAATATCAATAGATAGTTTTTATGCAAAGCAATATTAATATTTATTAACTTGCTAATTATATGTTGCCCTATATTATTATCTAAATAGTATGTACATATTATTAGTTAATAAATTATAATTTAATAATTAATTAATAACTATATTAATTAATTATTATATTATAATTATTAATTAATAATATATAAAATATTTAATTATAATCATTAACTAATGTTACCTTTAAATTTATTAATTGACTAAAAGTACATTGATTAAATGGGTACGACGTAATTATAGATTGAATTAGTATTGATATATTGGAAAATGGATATTGATGAAAACGTCAATTTAAATTCATATTCAATAGTATCATAAGTTAGTAATTTTACCATCACAAACAAATTGGTCTCGATATGAGCTTAATTGGGTATTGGTTAACCTCACTATAGAATAACGCTAACATTATCACTTTTATCCTTCTTATAAAAAAAAATTTGGTTGTGTTTTGCCCCGAATTTTTGGGCATCACATAGGATATGGTGGTTCCGAGGCAACGGCGGCAGTTTGCGTAACTTGAGTGGTACGATTATCCATTATCTAGGCCAAGATTTTGATTAGACATTAAAAAGGATAATTTTAGGAGATATGAGCTTTGATTCAACATTTATTATTCTTCTTTTCAACTTCAGAGCCAAGTTACGTAGGACATTACAATGTCTGCAATTTTTCTTTACCGATATTCATTAATTTCATCTTGAATTACCACCTGAAATGAAACATTCCTTCAAAATTTATTGTGGCTGGCAAGTTGGTGATTATTTTCTTTATATACTCCTCGGTAGTGGAATTGCAGAGCATTCAGCATAGGAGATTCCTAAATTTCTAAATTTGGATGACAAGTTGGTGATTATTTGTATTTTCTCAGCGCTTTCACAGAATGGGTCTTCCAGTAGTTGAGCGATCATCAAATGAGAACCTAGAACCTATTATCCAACCAACTTTGGATATGGAGGAGGAGATTCAATAGGATGTCCTCAGTCATCTAATGTCTGCAGCAAGGGATTATCATCATGCTACCAGTTACACCGATTACCTGAGTGACATGTTCGAACTTGAAGTAGAACATGACAAGGCAGAGATGCGCGCCATTTTTGACGATCATGGCTTTGACCAGGAGGCATTCCAGGAGGAGATGAATCAGATGATCCCATTATTTTCTACTCTGTGCATCGACTAATCTGACTAATCTTTTTTTCTTTGTGCAATGTGGATCTTACGGCTTACCGTTACGAAATTTTTTGTTAATTGTTACTTGTAAGTTGTAATTTGTAAATATGAAATAATCGAATGTAGTTTTCATTTTGGTTTTGAAAATGATTGGTCCATAGCCGTTCAAAACTTTAGTAAAATGTTGAATCAGTGAATTAGTTTAAGTTACCAGTATTATGTATATAATATATTGTATACCAGTTTTTGAATTAAATAGTAATACTGTAGTTTGTAAATTTGTAATACTGTATAGTAGTATACAAATGAAACAATGAGAAGTCAGATGACTCTTTTTCCAATAGTGTTACTGGTTCCAAAGTTACACCCAGTTGTTTCATAGCTTCTCAACATTTAAAACTTTAATTTATTATGATGGTTCTGAAGTTACGCCTGGCTGTTTCGTAGCTTCTCAATGTTTAAACCTTTAATTTATTATGATGGTTCCGAAGTTACGCTTGGCTGTTTCATAACTTCTCAATGGTTAATTTATGATGGTTAGGGGTTCCGAAGTAATGCTTGGCTATTTTGTAACTTCTCAATGTTTAATTTAATATGATGGGGATGTGTTCCGAAGTTACGCCTGGCTGTTTCGTAGCTTCTCAACGTTTAAAATTTTAATTTATTATGATGGTTCCGAAGTTACGCCTGGCTATTTCGTAGCTTCTCAACATTTAAAAATTTAATTTATTATGATGGTTCCAAAGTTATGCCTGGCTGTTTCGTAACTTCTCAACATTTAAAACTTTAATTTATTATGATGGTTTCGAAGTTATGCCTGGCTATTTCGTAACTTCTCAACGGTTAATTTATTATGATGGTTAGGGGTTCCGAAGTAACACTTGGTTGTTTCGTAACTTCTCAACATTTAATTTAATATAGTGATGTGTTCCGAAGTTACGCCTAGCTATTTCGTAGCTTCTCAACATTTAAAACTTAAATTTATTATGATGGTTTCGAAGTTACGCCTGGCTGTTTCGTAGATTCTCAACGGTTAATTTATTATGATGGTTAGGGGTTCTAAAGTAACGCATGGCTGTTGCATAATTTTGTAAGGGGTTGAAAAGTGAGAGACATTCTGATGGAGACTAAGTTGCATGCTGATGCCATGGCCCACGTGGAAAGTGGGAACTTTCAACTTGGGAAGTACAGGTGTCATCATTCATGTGGCATGCCAGGCTGTGTCATAACATCTCAAGGTTTCATTTTTCTGGTCAGTTTAATGGCTAAGGGCCAAGGCCCCTGATTTGCAGGTAGCAATTTAGCCTAAGTTGAGATAGGGTATTAGGGACCTAGGGTTAGAAACTTAGAAACTTAGATGTACCGTTGACAGTGACACTTATTTAAATTCTAAAAAAGGTAATTACTAATTTCATGCATGTGTGACTGTGCTTGATGAGACATTGAGATTTTAATTTTTAATATAGTAGGTGGCCTGGTGGCTGGTACCTTGGTTGTACTTGTGAGTTGCTTGTTACTTGTTAGTTATTATTATTAAATATAGTTCACACTTTAGAGCATACATAATTTCCAAAGTCGAAGAGAAACCAGAGAGTTTAGTACTTCAAAGAATGGTAGAACAAGGATCTTCTAATGTTGTTGAAGTACCGGAAAAGAGTGCCATTGTGCATTCAAGAACAAAGAGGTGAAACATATACACTAAAGAATGGATGAAACTGTTGCCTAGATCCTCAAATTTGCAATCAGCTAATGCTTATGAATGGAGGGACCCTTATGCATTCTACAGGGATGCTGAATGCCCAAACACAACTAGGTATGAGCTCTTCATGTTTTTCTATAACAATAGAATTAGAGGCCCTCCTATTTCAAACCCATGGGAGAGGAACTTGGCAAAGTTGATAGTACCTAAGGTATTTTTGGATGTAGACCTCATGAAAGCGCTAATTCAAGCATACAATCCAGTGACACAAGCTTTCCACAGGCATGACAAGTCTATACTTTGCATGTTAGATAGAGCATCTTTTACTCAAGCTTTCAACCTTCAAGGACCTATGAGCATGGATATTGACCTAGTAGGAGAGGAGGCCCTATTTAATAGACATAGAAATTACTACCATGGAAAGGTTATGAGGAGGCATATTCATAGAGAAATCAAAGAGGTAGGATTGTTACCCAAGAAGGTTGCAGATTCATTTGATATTGAGCTTTTCTTTACCTATTTCCAGAATACCATCTATGGTCTACACAAAGTTCTTGGACTAGATGGAGGTTCGACAGTGACTGCTGATATTTTTGTCATGGCTATAGATGTTCAGGATCAGTACACCAACAAGGAGTTTGATTATGTGGGGCACATAATCAATGTAATGCACTCTGAGTTGATGAATGTGAAGACTGATTTGAAAAGCTTCAAGTTCAATCACTACTCCATGCTGATGCACCTGATCCTCTATTTCAATGTTGGCCACATCAACTCAGGGCTCATCGATGAGACCGAGATTGAGGGAGGAATTGTTCCGGTTTGGCTGTGGACCAGGGTATGGGATAGAACTTACCCTTTCTCTAATTCCATTGCTTTTTTTAGTGATTTTGTGAATCCAGTAATGAACATGTTAGGTATTGTGAGGGATAGATTTCCTTTACTTGTTAGAAAATTGCTTAGACCCTTAGCATTTAATATGGACAATGACAATTATGAGAATGACATCAAGCACAATTGGGGTGATATGTTTTTTTTTGTGAATTTTACTCTTATAAGAGTGTATGCTTGCCCTCAACCTCCACACATATTGCCAACATTTGTCCAAAAATATTGGCAATAGTAGAATTATTGTGGCAGCTTATCATGATGGATAGAGAGCACTTAGGCCCTAAAAGACATAAGGGAACCTTTCTGATAAGAAGGTCCCAAATAGGGGATTTCTCTATAGGTAAAGATGTTGTGGACCAAATCCATGAATTCCTCAAACAATTCAGATTGCCCTATAGTAAAGCAAGGATGTATGACCCTGAAGACTTTGTTAGAGGAGCATTGAGAGAAATGAGGAATCACAATTTGGCTCTAAATCAGCTTATGGCAGAGGAGGATGTTATTAGAAATATTTTTAGCAAAGTTACCTATCAAGAGAGAACCTGTAAATGGGAAAATATTGTAAGGGTAGAGGAACAATTGAAAAAGGCAGACCCTACCTTCCCCGGTTTCTTTCTTGATCTCAAATACATGAATAAAATTGAAATGTGTTTAGAGAATTACAAAGATATTATGTCTAAATTGGCAGACATCCCTGAGGAGAAGGAGGAGGATAGAATAAACCCTAAAGAAGTTGAACCTGATGTGGAGTTTATGGGAGAAACAAAACAAGCTGAGCCATCCACATCTGAGCAGGGGCCATCAAAGAAATAAAAGTTGATGAATGTACCAGAAAAGGCAAGGTAAAAGGCACTACAAATCCTGCCAGGTAATAGCCATTACTTTGCTGACTTAAGACAAAATTTTTTGACATCAATGGCAAATGAGGGAGAAAAGGCCGTAGATGAGTTAGAATTGGTTGCAGCTAGATTGGATGTCAGGGTCATCCAAGCTAAAGAGTTTATAGATGATGATGAATTCATCAAGTCCGTTGAGTTAAAAAAATTTCTCTTTAGAGTTGAGCAAAATGAATTAACACTAATTTTGAAACCAGGGGAATCAGAGGAAAAAACTATTCAAATGATTGAAAAATTATAGGCCTATGATCCCAACAGTGAAACATTAAGTGTGGAGGCAAGAGATCTAGTAAAGAGAAGTGGCATGTTGCTAATCCCTGGATGGGACTTGGAGTCCTCATTCCTAATTGACCAAATCAAGAGGCAAGATAAAGCTATAACTTATGAAGCTTTTGGCCCTGATGGACTCATGAGGGGTTCTGGAGTCAATATGGACACTAAGACACTAGCAGTATGGTGTGTGGCCCCAGAATCTAGTAAGCCCAGATTGGTTGACATCCAAGACACTGCATAGGGTAGCCAATTAATATGGAGGTTGCAGGACACTACAGGATCAAAGATAGCAAATCTCTTACACCATGCATCCTCCATGAATAAAGCAGTGGTTGAGCACTTGGAGAACAGGCTAGCCAGGACATTCAGAGATTATGTGGCAACTAGAAATTTTTTTGAAGAGGAACTGAAGAAGAATTATTTGCTGGATAAGACTGTGAAGGAGCTAAAAGATGAAATAAATACTCTAAAAAATCATTCCAGGGCATTTACAGAGGTTTGTGATGCAGGGGTCCAAACTGAGCATGAGGGGGGCTTAGCTACAGAACTTGCAACAGAAAAGATAAATGAGGAGAAGAATGAGGCCATCTTACAGGCCCTGTTAGATATTCTGCAGCACATAATAAATGTAATTAAAGATAAATTTGATCTTGTATTTAATGCTTATGGCAAGTTTCCAAAATTACAAAAAGAAGTGGATAGCTATGTACAAATTTTAAGTGGGTATCATGCAACTTGGTCTACCAGAACACCACTTTTTGATAGATTGGCATTTGCTCAATCTTTGAGAAGTGATATTCCAGAGATAGTTGTGAGGGTTGGTGAGGAGATAGATAGAATTAAAGCCATATTACCACTTTTTAAGGGTAAGGAAAATTTGATAGAGGCTAAGATAGCCATGCTCAGCTCCTGTTCCAACAAGTTTATCCTTCCATTAAGAATGGGGATGGAGCCATAAAGAGCCTTGATCAGTGGAGGTTAGATGCTGATCTTTTATTGCCTAGGAAGGAGACATTTTTAGGTGAGGGGAATAATGTTGATTTGGAGAGCTTCAATAAAACCCTGGATGAAGCTATTAAGGAAGAGACAGATCTCACCAGGTTTGTAACAGATGTCAAAGCAATTATAGATGCTAGGTGGGGAAGACAAAAAGCACAACTGCAGCTCATCCAGGACTTCAATTGGCCATCAGAGGAAGAATTAATTGCATGGGATGAGTTAACAAAGGCCAAGAAAGTTACATCCACTGCAGTTGACTTGGACATTTTGCATGATGAGTAAGGAGGACATCTGGAGCACCTTACACTTGAGCTTAGAATATAGGGATGATAAGCTATCATTTAAGAATGGTGTAAGTTAGCCGGAATGGCAGTCACCATATATTGTTATAACAGCAACTATCATGAATACTCACAGACAAAGGTGTTAGTTATCAGTGATCCAGGATGCAGAATAGGCCAAAACAATTTTGTCTTTCCACCACTTGAGGGCTCATTGTATTTTGTCTTTTATTTCTTTATTTCTTATGCTTTTTAGGTTTAGGGTTTTCAACAATCCAAAGCTTGTTGCATTCTCATTCATGAGGGAATGCCAAGATGGTTGAAATGAGGTATAAATAGAGTTGAAGACTCATTTTTGGGATAGAGTTGAAAGATAATAGAAAAATTTGAACAGAATTGCTTTGAAGCAGACTTCTAAGTTATGTGTCTGACCTTCTGAGTAATTGAATTTTGAATTTAATTAGCGAGTTGATTTTAATACAAATACACTGCAACTTTTTCCATATATTGTTGTTGTCTCTTTACTTTTATCAATAGTCATTAGAAGGTAATACGGTAATACCTGCCTAAGTATGTGGAGCTCAAAAATGAAGGACTATCCTATCCAATCCTCAGAGTCAACAATTAGGTCTTTCTCTTGTTTGAATTAGTCTCAAGAAGCATAGTCTGAAGTAACCTTTCAAAAATTTGATTCATGCAAGAAAAATCCCTAACAGAGCTCATTCATTGGCTCAAGTCAACTTCAAGAATCTCAATTCTAATTAAGTAAATGCTTAGTATTAGGAAATTAGGTAATTGACAAATAATAAATTGACCATGTTGGTAGTATTTTCAGTTTTCACAATTGTTTTGAGAATTTCCTGCAATTTTCCTCCCGAAGGCTTGAATTTCGATTAAAATGTTAAAACCCTAAGTGCTAGGTTGAGATATGCTCCAAAAATCCATTAAACCCTAGAAAGGTGTTGGCACTTCAATTTTTTAGTATGTCAATCTTGTGAAATTTTTATAAAATTGAAGTGTGCATAAGTGTTAAAAGATTGTGATATTTTTGCTACAGAAAACCCACAAAAAATCTTGCAAATTTATCAAGATTTTCCCCCATATCCAGCCAGCCCTAGTTAAAGTTCAAGTTTGAGGAAAGCCCTAAATATTTTCCACTTTCATAAAAAACCTAGGTCGCTCATTACAATTCTATTTGAGTGTTACTTTTTGAGTCACTTAGGTTCATAGAAGAGCATGTGCATTTATTTTATCATCACGCGGGGGTCATATCTTTATTTTCCCTAAGTCCAATGGCTCGGTGATATAAATAATATGTCCTAAGTCCTGAATACCTCATATTCTAATGTTTCAGATGTCATTCAGCTTTGAATCTTTAATGAAGATCTAATGGCGGTCGTGTGTTCGCATGGAATCTTTCCAAGCCATGCGAACATAAGACTAACTGTTGATCTTACAATGAAGCTTAATGTGGGAACAAAGTGGGGCCACTGGCAGGTATCTCACAAGTGGTAGCTTTTTATTTGAGATGGTGGGGCCAGTGTCAGAAGGATCTTCAGAGCTCAAAGTAACAAAGGAAAGATCGGACGGCTATCGTATAATCTCATAGGATCTTAGAGGCCTATGTGATCATGCGACCAACCGTTGATCTAGCATAAAGACAAGCACGATTCTCAGGTGGGACCGCCGACAGCTCTCTTCACAAGTGGTAGTTTTTCATTGGCTAAAAGCAGTGGAGCTAGTAACTCAAAAGGATGCTGACAATGGTTGCATGCTAGCGGTTTTTTGTATGATCGTATAGGCTATTTTTAAGTTATAAGATCATGCGACTAACCATTGTTCTAACAATAAAGGTTGCAAGGATTGCCGCCAGTGAAAAGACTGGTATGACTATTTTTCATATGATCACATAGGCCTTTTTCATGCTATGAGATCATGTGAACAAACCGTTAGATGATATGCTAGTAAGAATCAACGATCCTAATTCAAATTGGAGATAAACTGATGCAAATTTCAAGTTTCCCGTTGAGAAGTGATAGTTCATTTTTTTAGAGGAGTAATGGTTGAATCGTGCCGAATAAATTGCTGAGGTGAGTGTTTTAATTGTTCATATATCAGAATTCTATGCACTCTTAGAAGCACAAAGAGATCAAAAAATTGTAGAGACCCGAGCGTGAAGAATTGCAAGGACTAGCTGTTGTCTCCCGATGATTTCCTAAAAAAAAGGGTCGGTAAAATACTTATACAATTTGCTTCCGTAATAAAAGAATCATAGTCCCATAGTCTGTATATCTTGCAAAGGTTTTTTAGTATAAACCCTAAAATGGCACCAAGGAAAGAATTGTCTGGTAAAATTGAGTATAGTGAAAGAGGTTTGCATGAGGATTTATTGTAGTTACTTCCCGGCTCTACTACTAACCTAGTGAAAACCAAGAGTCTGATTCCCAAAGACCCTAGGGTAAAGGTAGCGGATGGTCTATATGACATAGAACATTTTATTAGGGAGGCCAAAATCAGTACAATCAATGCAAATGGTGACCCTGATATCACTAGCTTAGAGTTATTCAAAGTGGGTTTTAGTCAGAGAAATACTCCTCGCCCTGCAAGCAATATATGGTAGTTTGACTTGGGAAAACTTGTGGTACCCGGCATCTTTTTAGATGTTGATTTGATGACCCAGGTTGCAAAGAGTTATGACCTAATCACTAGCAAGGTTAGGGATGCAAAAGGAATGTTATTGATCAAAATTTTTGCTGAAGAGATTAGGAAGGTGTTCAGGTTAAGTGAACCCTCAGATAGTCTAGAGAATATTGATCTTGAAGAACTAAAGCAAGTGTATGATGCACAAAGAAACTATTTCAGAGGCAAATTATTGAAGGATTTTTGCACCAAAATTGGGAAAATGGTTATCATGGGACAGAACACACAGGAGCCTTTTATGATAGAATATTTTGACTTCAGGGCTAAGGGAGCATATTGGTCATTATGTCAAGTTTTTAGAGAGGATGTCAGTGAAAGGATGCCAATACATTTGATGTGCATGGTGATTCAAATTCTGCACCCACACTTGTCTATTACCTTTGATTTTGCTCCATTTATTGCTGAATTAATCCATAATGGATTAGTGAAGATTCAAAAGAATGAAGATGATAGGCTTTTCTACTGGTATTCTTTCATAATGTACATGTTTTTGTTTAAAGGAGAAAATTATTTTGAGCAAGAAATGGAGTTGGTAAGACACAAGGATGGTGAAGATATGCCACTCCAATTGTGGAGCCTCACAATGACTTGGGATAAAAGGGATCGTAGTTTCACAAATTTTGATAAACATTTTGCAGCCAGACTCAGGAAGTTGTTTGTCCAAGACAACCCAAGAATCCTAGTAGCATTGGCACAGGTCATTAGGCCAAAGTAGTTTGCTAAAAATTTGAATATTATACACAATTGGGGTGATGTCATGTTCTACAATGTATCAACTGTCATCAAGTTGTATGGTTTCAGGGGAACCCCTTTTGTATTGCCTTATCATGTACCCCTTAGGATTGGAATTGCAGAATTTATCAGGCAATTAGGAGATATTGAAGAGTGTGCCCTCACTAAAAAAGGCAAGGGAGCTCTGTTCCCAAATGTTACCATTGCCCACCAGTTCATAATTACCAAGGGTGGATGGGTTCACATAGATAAAATCATGGCTCCATGCCATATGGCTACTGCAATTGCTAGGACAACAGACCCTGAGGGGTTTTATAATGAGATGTTTAAGAAGAGAGCCAAATGTGCCATGGTTAACCACATTTTTAACTTTCCTGAAGATATTGTCAGAAATACCCCAGAGTTAGAGGAACAGGAGGTTAGGAAAGAAAAATGGCTGGTGTACAAAAAGACATTGGATTTCATCTGACATTTTGATTCTGGATGGGACCCCTTGAAGAGCATAACTCCAATAACAATATAATTTCATTTTCCATTATAGAATTTTTTGGCCGTCATTTACAAATCTGGGTTGTTTATGAGCTCACAGACACTCCAAAATAATTAAAAATATTGTAAAAATGCCCCCAAGTTGAGGTATATGATTTGGGAAATCATTTTATGATTAAAATTTTCATTTACCACACATCTATAGCCCCGAAAAATGGTTCGAACGGTTTGCATGGGAATACAATTTTGCCAGGCATTTTTAGAAATCTCTGGGCATTTTTGTGCATGTTGGCATCCCAAAAACACATTGAAGTGCCACAAAATTTCCAATCCCAATAACTTTATTTCCAATGAAAATAAGAACAAAAGAATATATATAAAATGATTTTAAAAAATGATGTATTAAGGCATGATTTTAAAAAATGAAAGGAAATACAAAATATTAAAAACTATAAAATATACTTACTTGTTTGGTGCTTAATAAAGAATGAGAACTTTACCTTTGTCAAAAATTTTGTTTTGATCAAGTAACAATAGGATTATTTTGAATGAGTTATTTTTGGTTCAAAAATTCTCAATCGTGTAACCACTTTCCAAGTGTACCCTTTGCTCCTTTGAGAAGTTATCACACCTCATTTCCTTTGAAGAATACTTTAAATCACTTTGTCTATCATACGGAGGCTGCATCATATTACATATTTCATAATATTGGTGAGAAATCTGAATGTAATGAATCTAGCTATTCCCTTCATTGTATAATTTATTTTCTACAGATGCAACATTCTTCTGAGAAAAAATCTTTGGTAAATTTTTATTATTCCCTTTTAATATATCTTTTTCAACCACATCATGCAAATTAGTTTTCACAGGTTCTTCACAATTATCCCTATGCTCCCAATGTAATCGATTACACAAGAGATCTGCTGAAGTAAGATTCTCCTTTCACTTATATCATGTATGATTTTATCATTCTCCATATATGGTTGATTGAAGTTGTCTTGAAATACATCTTCACCAATCCTTTCAAATAAATTTTTGTTTTTCTCATACACTATTTCCAATTTTTTTTCATGGTCCAGAGCAATCTCAGTTATTTCATCAAATATCACCTCTACATTATTATCCTGATGTTTGTAGAAGAAGTTTGAACCATTATTTTGAACATACTTTTGATACTCAACACCCAACAAATCTGAAATTTGTTCTGTAGTGAGGAAACTTTCTTTAGGGTCATGAATTTCACAAGTCTCATCTTGCATTTATGCTTCACTATTTTCCTCATTCAGTCTTGCAACATTTACAACTTCTTCTAATATATTTATCAGAAATTTGACCTGAGGATCATTGTGAATTCCTAACCATCTCATCTTCTCTAAACATGAAGGCCTAATATATGAAGGTATCTCTTTACAAATGTGAAATAACCTCAGAAAGACTTGTGTTGCTGTTTCATTTTCATATATTTCCAGATTGTGAAACTCATCCAAAGAAGACAAACAAGATTCCTCTTTCATATTACAATCATAGTTTTCTCTACATTCATAACATAAGTTATCCTTATTATCTGCACAATAATACTCACTTAAGAACCATTGCTCAAATTTAGTCCATAATGAGATGCTCTATGAAGGCAATGAAATAAATGTTTCTCTTGCATAACCCTCTAATGAATTGGCAAACAATCTCATGGTATCACCTTTTGTATCAATTTCATAATCATCCAAATGATCAAAAGCTGATTTATTAAAATTTCCATAGAATTTAGGAACCTTGTATGCAAATTTTAAAAATAATTCATTTGTACTATTTTTAAATTATATAAGATCCAAAGGCATGAAATCAATAGGGATAAATATACTTCTGATCCATTTCTTAAACATGGTAATAAAATTTCAATAATGAGATGAAATTTCATCTCCCTTCTGGATCTCCTCCCTCAATGGAGTCACTAACTGAACTTTTGAATAAATGGAGTCGCCACCTTCTTATTAGAAGGAAAAGTATAAACTACTCTTGAGTCCTTATTTCCAGCAGAGTCAGTTCTTGAAAACTTTAAATGGAGTCACCACCCTTCTCTTCTCTAATAAAATCTAACCAATGCTTCAACCAGAAATCCTGAATGATGTTTTTGCAAGTAACTCCCTAGTAGAGTCACCAATTTCTTATTGCCCAAACATGATGGATTGGATTTGACCAACTGACAGGTACAAATTGATACCTATGCAATTCTAGCTTCCACTTAAAGCATAATTCAAATCAGATTATACAACTAGTTCTATCAAATTTAGCTCTATTCAAGAGACCAATAGAAATAGAAGAAACACTTACACAGACCTTTCTACTGATATTTGAACTGTATAGTGATTTTGAATTATAACACTTAGGGAATTTAACACATTGAAACACTCTATTAAATAGAATATCCGAAAGACTAATTGAAAAGAAAACAAATAACTTATAACCACAAATAAAAGAAATATGACTTATCTTTATATATGTTGGAAAATTGGTACATAAAAGTTCATAGCGACAATTGTGAGCTGAATCCATCTCAAGAGTTTCAAAAAAATTTTGTAATCTAATGACAATGTCCCTTACCTCAGTCTTGGTATCCACATTAATATGTTTTTGAACGGATGCAAACAAGCTTCGGACTGAGGTGTCGGTTCAAAACAACAACCTAATCACTAACTGCAACAAAAATATAATTACAATGTAAAATATTATCCATTTTGAAGGTTAATATATTTAATTTATAAGATCTTTAGTAATTCTTCTGTTTAGAATATCTCTCTTCTTTCATCCCATAAAATAATCCGCTTTGAAATATTATTTGATGTGAAGACTTTATGCACATAAGATAAATTAATTAGATATCTAACCTTAATCTTCATTAAGGTTTTCTAGAAAAGCAATATTATAATTAATCCATGTGTAGTTTCCAAAATAATCCTTTATAACATACTCTATCATTTGAAAAATACACTTATAAAACTTAATCAAAATATTATATATGTTAAATGAGGTTTTCCTACTAATGAGTTTCAAAATTTAACATAAGGCCCCCAAAAAACATTATATTCAATAATATATAAAAGAATAACATTACTGTGATGTCATGTAAAAAGCATATATATATCCTTCCTTTTTAGGAAAAATTTAACTTCATAAAAATATTCAACTCAATCCCCAAGCTATTGTTATAGGATAAAAGTTTTATTATTTTGTAAATCATACCAATATAAATATATTTCTTCTTTTGAAAAATATAGTTTTCCAAAAAGTAATATGAAATAAATTACCATTTTCAAAACAATACAAGAATTTCTTCACCCTAAAATGATATCTCAAGATTAATTTACATAAGGTAAACACATTTACAAACAATATTGCATCCTTATAAGATTGTAAACATTTAATTTCATATGCAATCAAATATTAAAAACATTATTTCATTCATAATATAAATTTCCATTAATTTAAATTAAATGATGTCACCATTACTATCAAAATATTTTATATCATACCCCTCACAAATAAAAGTAATTCTTCCTTAATAATTTATTAAAATAAAACTCCAAGGGAGAAATTATTTTAATTTATCAACCCTATATTCCAATTCCTCTCATAAAATATTTCAAATTATTAACAAAGAAATATTTGGGCAAGGAATACTCCCTCTACACTATCAATATCTCGAAGTACCATGTTGAATTTATTTTTTATTTGGATCAAATTATTGCACATAAATAACATAGTCAAACATCATGATAGATCAAATTTCATCTTATTTATTTTCAAAACAATTTTTTAATGCATACTTCATCATTGGAATTAATCAAGATGATAATATTATTTTAAGGAATAAATTACCCTAATAAGATATTTTATTTAGCAACTAGGGTAATTTATATTTTTATCGTGAGAATGATTTAATGTTTTTTCCATAGAAGTACTTTCATATTATGTTGTAAAAAGAAAATTTTACCCCAACATAAATTTTTCAACATAGAGTGAAAACCATGTGTTTATACCCTTTCACTCTAACTTATGTTTTCAAGGAATAACATAGACTAATTGGATAGGGGCGGGCGGGCGGGCAGGCGGGGGGGGGGGGGGGGGGGTGGAGTTTGGGTAGTTAGGATAGAAAAGAGGGATGGGTCGAGAAGTTGAGTGTTCAACTCCCTCTCCCCACCCTTTTTTCTCATTAATGATTTCGTAAATAATATCTATATGCAAAAAATAATCATATTGCAAATCAAAAATACTTTTGGGTAAGATATACTCATGTGTGAAAATTGCTTTGATTTTCTTACCTTTGCATGAAAAGTGAACAAAATTAATTTCATCCCAAAACCTCTCAAGAAATAATATTAGACTAACTGGTCAAGGAAGGAAAGGGTAGGTAGATAGGAAAAGAGGCTAGGCTTGAGAGGTTGAGTGTTAACTCCCTCTCGCCACCCTTTTGTTTAAAAATGAATATTTTACTTTAAAACACCTCTTTTGCCTAAACATTATTATTATTCTTTTATAATTATTTTTTATTTCCAAAAATATAAATGCATTTAACACATTAAAATAAAATGATTAATTTTTCTCATATAGTTTAACAAGGAAATAAATATAAAAATGAAATAATAATAAACACTTCCCTGGAAAATTTATGCAAATTTGTGCCTATAATTTTGGGCTCCACCAGTGGCTCCAGTTGGGGACGTGCATTCATACCTGGATGCAGTGAGAATCCAACGTTCTCTGGAGAGCGGACCACTTGAAATGTAATGTTAATATAATACCAAAAATCATTAAAATCAACACTATTAACCATGGTGAAATATTTATCGAGTGCTCAATTTGGGGCAAAATTTAAATAAGATGAGAAATTACTTTTAAGTATGAATAAATCTTGTAAGGACATTTCACATGAATATATTTTCCCCTTAAAAAGTTTAAATAAATGAACTATAAGGAAAATTAATAATGTTTTAACCTCCAAATGTCAAAATAATAAAATTCTTACCTCAATACTTTCCTATTATTTGAAATGTATTACCTCTTTAAATCTTCTGCAGAAAATCATTTGAATCCTTGGGCCCCACTTTTATTTTATTGGCATAACTTGTTATTATCAAAATAGTATAAAGTTGTCACTACCGATCACTGAAAGGATTAGGGTTGCATTGTGGAAAATAAAATGATCATTTTTTATTCGATGATGATCCCCTTGATGTCTTTCCTCACTCATGTATATCCCTTCCATTTGCAACTGTAATGGGAGAAAACAAACTGCAGGGAATACTTGATGGTGCTCCATGTAATGAATTCCCCATGAACAAATATAGTGAGACGTGATTGCTAGATTGTAATGTTTGTGTGCATTAGTACAAAAACAATAATATGTGATTAAATAAACTATTTAAAATTGTAGATAAATGACTAATTTTGATCACGTGACCATTAGTAGTTTATTGCCGGTCATTTATCTTGTGACCAAATTTATGACTAAACTATTTTAGTCATTGATTTGGTCATTTTTTAGTCATTTATTTAGTCATTTATTTGGTCATTGATTTAGTCATTTATTTAGTTGTTTATTTGGTCATTTATTTGATCATTGATTTGGTCATTGATTTGGTCATGATTTAGTCATTTATTTAGTCATTTATTAGTCATATATTTAGTCCTTAATTTAGTCATATATTTAGTCATTAATTTAGTCATATATTTAGTCATATTAGGGCACAATAGAATCGAACCACCATCCTCCTACTTGTAAAGTAGGTGCTCTTCCATTGAGCTAGTACCCTTTAAAGAATAATCATACCATGTATACTAGTACTTTCCATTAAACAGGATTTCAAGTTTTTCCATATACAATTCAAGGGTAGAAAATCCTAAGGGGAGGATGACTAGTGATACTTTAAACTCAATGGTGAAGTTTTTCAATGTGCAATATAAGGATGAAGTGAATGATGTCATTGGAAAATCTATTACATGTGGCTTGTTCCCCTTATTATAATGACAAACATCTATCTTTAGGGGAAACCAACCACATTAAATAGAGATCAAGTATGTACCAATGATCATACTTTCTACATTTTCACTCTTGATTAACCCATCAAAAGCTTTACTTATTCAAAAGTCCACACTCTTGATAACCTACCAATCTTGGTTGCGGTTGGTGAAGAAATCTCTTAGAGCTATGAACTAGTTGTCAGTTTATCAAGAGCATGTGTGTAGACACTTGAGCACTGGTCCCATCCATACTAGCCAATCCCGATTGGTGCATACCCTATTGTCACATAGCTATCATATAAGGCATGCCCTCTCCTCTAACACCCGTGCTGGCCTAGAATACGGGAGGTTGTGACTATCACGTGCACAGGGAGTCCAAATCTCATGAGTTAGGGACTCAACCAAAGGTGGCACGTCAAGGTGAGGATGTCGCCTAGGATTTCTATATTTGCCTCTTCTAACACTTTGCAGATACTCCTTTACCAACAAACATGACTACAAGCTTCAGTGACGTGAAGCCTCCACGTTGGCAAAATGGTACGGCTGGAAGTCTTCCAAGTTTTTGAGACTAATATCTAGTGTTGTAGTTCACAGTAATGTACGGTGTCCACTAGTGAATGGGAACACACACACACACACACACACACACACACACACACACACATATATATATACACCATTTTAGAAGTATGGAATAAGTTCAGTCATTTCCCACAATTCCTCATACCACTTATGTTGTTATTCGCAATATTAGATTTAAAACTAAACACATACATGTATTTTCCCTTGCTGAAAAGATGCTGGATAGATAAACTTCTTCTTACCAATAAATCCCAATGTGAAACCTATGTGATTCTGCCCTTAATGAGGAGCTAGGGCTACGTCGAACCTCTCACAATTTCTAAGGGTTTGCGTCCTTGGAAAAGAACCACTCACGTGAGTAACGAGATTTATATTTCTTATTTTCTTTTAAAATTTCATGGTATTTTTTCCCGAGGTGTATCTTTTTCTTTTATAACCTCAAAATGAGTGCAAGCACACAAAACTAAGCCACGTGGGATAAAATCTCACTTAAGTCACTTTTATAAAGTAAAGTAACTTTAAAATATAAAGTGACTTTATAATAAGACATAAAGTGACTTTATGATAACAAATTATAAAATAAAGTGATTTTGACTTTAGAAATAGAGCTCAGAGAATAAATAATCACCCACGTAACCCTATGACTGGCTAGCATCCTCCATAAAGAATCCATTAGCCTATCTAGATGGGTAGATAGACTAATCAGGCATCAAAATGGTCTAGTGCTAGGAAGGGGACATTACAGTCCTCCCTTCCCGAGATTGCTTTCCCTCAAGCAATCTCAATGCTAGGTGCTACAAAATTGACTCACCCTCCCATGTAGCAGTACTACATTTGACCTCATTTTTTTACCAAAATTTTTGACCATCAATTAAAAAGGTTTAGGTTGGTCGGATTATAGAAGTAAAACTTCCTTTTTTTTTAATCCATGCCCGTGTTAGTCAAAATTTTGACCAATACCATGTAGGTTAGAATTTCGACCAACATGGGCGTAACTTTAAAAAGAAAAAAGATTTTGTATCTCATTTCATTGTTTGGTTTTAACTGGGAGTGTGCAAAGGAGCTAGAGCCTGTGATTGTTTGAACTGTTATTTGGTGAGAGTAAAAGGAGGACTGCCTACCTACGAGGGTTGCCATTGTGATTTGGTGTAAAAGGAGGACTGCCTGCCTGCGAGGGTTGCCACTGTGATTTGGTGTAAAAGGAGGACCACCTGTAAGGATTTCCTTACTCTACATTTGTTTGGCATTGTTTTATTTTGTTACCTACTTAGGGCCCGTGAGAAATGTGCTAGGGCATCATGTATTTGGTATTTGTTGGCACATTTTTTATCATTATTTATATACATTTGATTCAGAGATGAACTTGCAAAATCTAAAATTTCTGAATCACCGCATCATGTTACACTATAAATGTACTAGTGTTAGGTTTATGATTGTAAAGTTGGAAGAGGAAATATTGCAAACAAGATTGATAAAAATGTGTTTTTAACAATTTTTTTACTGATATTTATTTTCTGCTGACTTCATGTGGATTGGAATGTCAAATCTAACTCCATAGGAAGTCTACCTGGAGTCATAGCTTTCAATTACGACCGGTCTGAGATCATTTGGTGGAGAAATTTGAAAGAAATAGTGTTATAGTCATCTATAGAACATTTTTGACATAAAACTAGGGCAGTCGACTTTCTATGGACTCTTTTAGACCAAGTGTGACCATCTACACACTATGGCTTCAGAAGTGCTTAAAAAGACCCCAAATAAAAAAGTAACCATAGAATCCTTGCACTCCCAAGACTCCAAACCTTCATCAGTCTTTAATAATGTCTAAAAATGAACAAACCTCAAAGGAATAGGGCTCAGTCCACCCAGAACCCCAAAATCCCCAAATTTAGCACTTCTAAACCCTTAATCCAAGGGTTTCTTAAATCTCCTATCTCCGATCACTTCTAGGTCCAATAGGTAGTTGTTTCACCATTAGATGATCATTATAAGATGATCCAAATCATAAGCTATATTCCTCCTTCATACCAAATGGCTAGTGTTGTAGCATACCAAGCAAATTCATTAAGTTTCCTCTATAAATTATGGTAATCACCCAAACATTCTTCCTTCTCATTACATTAATGAATTAGGGAACTATAGTACATGTTAATACTTAGTCATTCCATGTGTTACAATGGTCAAAGGTCATGGAATGACCATATTCAATTGGAAACTCACAAAATTGTCAAAGGAATGGCTGAAACTACTCTGCCAATCAGAATTAATTGAGTAAAAATACAAATACAGACCTCACAAATGTATAGGTGTGGTCTAGGATCAATATCTAACTATTTCAAAGGCATTTAAATGTAAGACAATGACAAAATGAATCCAAAATCACTCTAAGAACTCAAGGAAATTACATTTGAAAGAAGTTTATTTATCAAAAACTCAGTACAATCCGTACATTAGGCCTCTTCTGCCATACAATGAAACTTTGGCATATTTGATGGACTCCTAGAAACTACCCCAACTAATCCCAATTGGCTGGATGGATTAGTTTGCACTAAAACATAACAAAATCCAATTCCCTCCATTTTCTAATAACTGTTGCATTTCAAATTTTTGCATTTGCAACATTACAAATTTGGAGTTTTTGAAACTTTTAAAGATAATGAAGCCTTAAGACTTTGAAATGTGACCCAAATGAACTTATTAAGCATTATTAAAATCAAATCTAAACTATTATAAACTTGTAACACCAAATATGATCCTAGGATCTTATTTTGGTCTTAAGGCCTATTAGGCCTTTTAAGACTTATTACATATTTGCCATTTGCATTGCATGGAATGACCTTATAGGCCATTATAGGTGCCAATACATTCCAATTGATGTCTTTAGATGTCATTAGGTGCATGGTTGTCATTATGGACTCCTGGTAGTCTTTGGATGTGTTAGGTGCCCCTGCACCATGTTCACCACCTTTGAAAGGATTCTTGTCCCAAGAATCAGTCCTGGCATTGGATGTCTGAGTCTGAACCAAAAATTTCAAAAAAACATCAGCCAACTCGAGATATGAAAACATGTGTAAATTCATTAAAAAAAATCATGTTACATCTCATTAAATTATATTGAAGTCAAATTGGGCAATAAAAGTGAAAATATTATGCCTTCCAAACGTGCACAAAACTATTAAAAAATCCAATGAAATGTAACACCATATCATAGCAATCATTTGAATCCATATCAACCATAAAAATAAACATTTGTCAACAATATAGTCAGATTGTACCCTCACAGGTAGTGATTGGCAGATTTCAAATGAATTTACATTTTCATTGTTTGAACATAGTTTACATTCACTATTATGATCTGGAATCAATCATTAACTTGGTCCATTACCAATACTCATTAACTTAGTTTACATTCACTGTTATGATCTCTATAATCTAGAACAATGGAGTTTTTAATTTCTAGTTTCTAGAGTGTATTTATTTTGATGTTATGTAAATTTAATTTAAAAATCAATAATATCAATACAGCATAAGAATTGTTAAGTGGATTTGTATTCTCAATTCAATTCATGCAAGAATATGATGTACTTTACGTACTATTAAATTTTTGACAAACTTTCACATATTAACTTTTGAAGTAGAACTAAAGGAAATGCATTGTTGTTAACTTGTTATTAATAAAAAAATTATTGGCAAATCAGAAATCAGTTATTGTTCATGTTGTAAAACTAAACTATTTTAACTAAAGTATACATGTGGTTTTTACGGGAAGAGGTTGAACAAACTATAATCTTGAACAAACTAAGCGGGATATGTAAACATTTGCTACACTGTCTCTTTTCTCTATGATTGATTATAAATATAATGGTGTTTTATGGCACTTTCATTAATTGTATCATGGTTGTGCTCTACTATTGTACTTAACCTTTAACATATCTCCAATGATTACAATGACTTGCACATGCTTGTACCTTGTGGTTGTTCCATCTTCTTATTGTGATTGTTGTCAATTTAAGGCATGATATGTCAATGTCTTCTTATTGTATTTATTCTATTAGGACTTTAAATTGAGTGACATTTCCTTTTCACATGAGCATAGAATTCAAAATTGCCTCTATAGAAGAAATTATTCATTAATAGTAGATAGATGTGTTTTTCCCTATGATCTCATGATAATGGCTATATTCAATAACTCTATAACATGATGGTTGTTCCTTTTAAGAGAGATGGTTGTTCCATTGTTCTAAAAACTACACTTTGTTGTCCTTTTAACATGATAGCATTATATGTCAGAAACTTTGAGGTTCTCTTACCTTTTGTATGTCATGGCTTCACCTCTATGTAGCTAAATCTCACTCAGAAAATGATCTTCTTTTAAAAAATGATCTTCTTTTAGGAAACAATGAAAATCCTCTATGGGTTCATACTTATTGTGACTTCCCATGGTCCACTATCATTGCTTGTACACTGTATTTTTCCAATTCTTTTAAATTGTCACTGTCTTTGAAAATTAATGCCATATGTTGCTTACATTTGATTCAATTTCCATATTAATTACTCTCTTCAATTGTATTAGGAAATTTTTCCTTAAGCATGTGTGATGCAAACCTAGATATCGATGGGCATTAATGCATTAATGCTCAATTGAATGCCTTAATGCAGCTCCTAGAGAAAGGCCATCTAGAAGCTTTAGAGGAAATAATTTGTACTAGGTATGGAATCACCTCCACTACAATGCCAAATTCTGATGTGTTATTATCTTCAATTGCAAGTTTCTTTTGCAAAAATATATTGTATATCTTTACAAACTAGACAATGTGACTGTACAACTCCAGAATATATTCTCTATAATCTCTAATTACAAACTGAAGTGAAAATTGAAGTAAAGTCTTCCTTGGATAAAATTCCAACCCTTGTCTACTAATTACAATACTTACCTTTATATTTCACGTGACTTCCCTAGGGATCTGTTAGAACTAAAATAAATTTGTTATATGATAGTTGGCCAACTATGCCTAGTCTGCCAACTAGGAGACATATATTTTGGGAGGTAAAGACTCATATAAATGAAAGATGAAACTCTTCATCCAATGAAAAAAAAAAATTCAACATAAACATCTATGAATTATATCCAGATAGTAGCGGACTATACATAGGCAACAATGAATTAGATGTAATTTCTTCAACTTCACATTTTTTATTTACTTCATCATCAAGAATAATATCCACAGATTCAGTAGTCTAGTGAGGAGATTTGTGTAACTCCCAAAATAATAATAACTCCCAAAATACTTATCCTTTTGAATATTTCATGGTCTAGTGAGCATGATTTGTGTGTGTATTTGTAAATCTTGTATAATCTTATAATATTTTTTTTTGATTATATACAAGATACTAGTAATGTTTGTATGTTTACATTTTGTATATTTATAGCCTGTGAAGAAAGTCCATACCTGGCAATATGAACCCAGAACAAAATAACAAGAGACTTGCTAGATTGTGGTCTCATTTCCAAAGAAAAGATGTTGAAAAATCTAATTGTCCTTGCAAAAAGTGTAAGGGCATAAAGAATCAAAGAATTCTAATCAAAACAGCCCAGAGTCATTGTAGGCAATATAGTCACATTGAAGGGGGACACGATTTTTGTCGATTGGTGAATGTGGATTTCCAATTGGAGGAACATGGAGGTGTGAATATCCAAGCCAATGATAACACTCCCATGGAAGAAGATGATCCTATGGTAGAGAACACAATTGAAGATGATGGTATTGGCGTAGTTGATAATGTGCCAGAGGACATGATTGAAGAAGATGGTATTGGCGTAGCTGATCAAGATGATCATGATGATGGTACTAGCGCATCTGATAATGATGATGAAGATGGTCTTGATATAGCTATAATTAAGAAGGCATACGAGCTCCTATACCAAGGCTCCCAAACAACTCTTCTCTCTGCTATAGTGTTGTTGGTGAACTTCAAGGTTATGAATGGTTTATCTAATGTAGCAATGTCACGTATGCTAAGGTATGCCATTTTTATCATCTTTGATATTAGCATACCATTACGATTCATTATATTAACAATTCATATTTGTTTTTGTAGGTTGATAGGTGAGTTTTTCTTACCACCATCAAACATTTTGCCTCGCTCATACCGAGAATTATCTACCATTATGAATCAAATTGGAATGCAGTATCAGACAATACATGCATGTCCCAATGATCACATTTTATATCATAAATAACATGAATTTGCAACAGAATGCCCTGTTTGTCATACTAGTAGATATCGGTCAGATCAAATAACAAAAAAGGTGCCTCACAAGAGTCTTTGATACATTCCCCTTATTCCACGTCTTCAACAATTATTAAGGTGCACTAGCTTGGCACAATTTATAGATTAACATGCATGCAATAGAATTCAAGATGACATTATGTGAATGCCTACGGATGGTTCTACATTTAAAGACATAGAAACAACATGGCCACACTTTAAAGAAGAACCTCATAATCTCAAGATTTTAGTGGCAGCGGATAGTGTCAATCCATTTGGAGATATGAGATCTACTTACTCGGTGTGGTCTGTTTTTGTTATTAACAATAACATTCCTCCTTGGATGTCCATAAAGAGGGAGCACATAATGTTGTCAATGATTGTACCAAGTATTTTTTCATTTAATAATTATGTAAATTAATTTAAAAACACTGCATCAAGATGGTCATAATAATTATGTAATATTTTTGTTCATTCAACTAGGTAAGTACCAAGTTAAAGATATGAACCTGTATATTGAGCCCCTTATTGACGAGTTGTTGATTTTATGGAATGAGATCACTATGTATGACATCTCTAGACCAATAGGACAAAGAAAATTTCAATTCCATGCAATGCTTGTATGGACAATACATGATGCCCCTGGGCTAACTCATTTTTCTAGTATGTTATATATTCATGTTAAGGTCACATATTTTTGGTATGTTATAGTGCTTACACATTATTTCTATATGTTTAAGTTGCACATGATCCAATTATATGATATCTTTTAGGTCTCCAGACAAAGGGTAAATTCGCATGTCCAGTTTGTGGTCCGAAGATGAAATCTCATCATTCAAGAAGTTTAGGAAAGTAGGTGTTCGATGAGTTTAGGCACTTTCTCCACAATAATCATAAGTATCAAACTATTGAAAAACATCTTTTTAATGGGAAAGAAGAGATGACATCAATGCCATGAAGAATGACACCTTGCATATGGAAGTTGGAATACAATAGACTAAATCACCGAGGTAATGTCATTCCATTTGATGATTTTTATTTGATATTTAGATTTTAATATTGTCTTTTATTTACTAATGATGTTATTGATGCTTGTGAAGGTCGTCAAGGCATCAATGACCAGATTTCTAGAGGAACAAAAAGTTATCCTAGTCAATTTAGTTAGTTGTCATACTATAAAGATCTCCCAATCATGCATTTGTTTGATGCTATGCATATTGGAAAGAATGTAACAGAGACACTATGGAAAATATTGGATGGAAGGTGTGACAAAGAAAAAATGGCCAAATTTTTTAATGACATTCATGAATCCAATCATGCACTGAAAACTTTCATTGAATCAAATAGCAATGGAGACCGCATAAATATGAGTGCCCTTCCTTGGTTATTAACTGAGTAGCAAAGTGATACATTAAAAGAAGTCATAAAAAAACAAAATTTCCAACAGGATTTGCTACAAATATAAGTAGTCTTGTATCAAAGAAAGGTGATTTTGGGCCAGGGTTGAAAACACATGATTGACATACCTTCGTCAAGGTAAGTCATGTTCTCTATTTACAATATATTTGTAAAATTGCATGTACTTTTTATTATATTATTTTACAATATATTGAAAAGATCATTTTTTAATCATTGTAGTACGTCCTACCTCTATCCCTCCTAGACCAGTTTGATAACAGTGTTAAACAAGTTATATACAATCTTGGAGAATTCATGAGGTTAGAAGTGTTATTATATTTATGACTTGCTTTACTTTTTATGTAATTTATTGTATATTTTTATCTAAAATCTTGTTTATATGTTCTTGCGAGTTGAATCTCTTTTAGGTGGTTATCATCTAAATAAATTGATAAAAAAAGATATAAAATATTGGAAGAGAAAAATTTCCCACCTTATGTGTGAAATGCAAAAGTGTCTTCCTCCAACTTTTTTCAATGCTCAAGAACACTACCTCATACATCTAGTTGAGGAGATTGAATTGTGTGGACTTGTACAAACTAGGTCAATATGGATGGTTGAAAGACACTTGAAATTTATGAAGGGCTTGGTTTGAAATTGAAGCTATTTGGGCCCACCATACGTAAAAGGTACGTAGCTTCATAATATTGGTACAATATTTTTCTTATCTTCCATTTATTGTACTATATTAAAGTTATGATATCTAACAATTTTGTTTTTTCAAAAAAGGTGGAATGATCAGGATGTTGACATAAAATATCATCTCATTAAATCTTTAGAGGACCTCTTTGGAAATAAAACTTTTGACAAAGTCATGATTCTTAAAAGAGCATCCAAACATATAAAGACTATGAGGGACCAATATAGAAGGGCTCTAAAGGATAACCCAAAGTATGAGTGTCCTCCTATGATTCCACTGATGGAGTGGAATGAAAAAATGGAAGATGCAAAAGAGAAAAGGCTAAAGGGTAGTGGAATTCAACCAAAAGGTGGCAAAAGAAGGTATGTCATGATAGTATTAAGTAGAATGTAATCATGCACTAATTAGTGATCTTTGTAAATATATAATCTAACATGTTTCAAACTTTTCATAGACTGCAAGACACATCAAAAGCCACACAAGCGAGATTAACAAAGGTTGGCCAACACAAACTTGGCTCTGGTGGCTATATGAAACTTCACTCTCAACTTGTAAGTAGTAGCATTGGAATTTTATATCAAATTTTTATATATAAGGTTGCAAACAATTCTCTTTAATCAAATCATACATGTAAAAGTGATGATATTAAACAAAAAATATAGGGCACAGAATTCAATGTAGAGCCCACGGATGAAGACAAGGGAATAGCCTTGAAGGAAGGCTATGCAATCATGGCTGCACACCTATGCCAAGAATCTACTGCACCAGATGAGACACAGGTAGATTGGTCAAATGAAAAGTAAATCAAATTGAATAGTTAATTTCAAACATAAATTGACTATTTCATGATAAAAATGTGCATGACATTTCACTACATCCTTCAAATCCTACCACAAAACCTGGGCATGATGAAGGCCATGATGTGCATCATAGTGTTGGAGGTATTAATTTTCTATTGGAAATAAATTACGTAATTATTAATAGAATTTAACATCTTTAATTGCAATTGGTCGTGTAACCTTTTTTGGAATATTTTAGAGCATGTTGAGCATGTTGAGCATGTTGAGGTGGTGGAAGATCAAAATGTTATTGTACATGATGATGTGGCATTCTCAAGTAAAGAAAAATGCATGGTATGTTCTACTGGTTAATGAAATACATGTAACAGTAAAAAAAACTATGCGAATTTAACCCATTTACTCATTATTGCAGCAGACCCCCCTTTAGTGCAGCATCGTCTTCCTCCTCGAGACATGAGGAAGTATCATAATTTGAGATCACAACCACAAGAGGAGGAAGATAATATTGATGCTCCTTTCAGCCTTTACCTAAATAAGAAATCTAAGAAAAACCCAAAAAAGAAATAATTTCTTAAAAATGCTCTTTGATAAAACTTGTTTGATTAACTTTGTTGGATAATGAAAGAACGTTGTTTTAAGTAATTATCTATGAATGTTGTGTATTAATATTGAATTATATGTCATGTTAATGAATATTGTTATGTGTTAATGAATTCTTGATTAGTGTTGCGTATTAATGAATGTTATATCATATTAATAAATGTTATGTGATTGTATTGATTGAATGTTATAGTTCATAAATGGATGAATGAAGTGTGTAATTAGATGTTAATGGGGAATTTAGATTGATGTTAGGGGGAGGGGGGGTGAGGCCAGATGAGCTTCCACCTTCATGTGGTTGGCCTTGTTAAGTAGAGAATATTAAAGTATTCTCGAAACCAAGTGAAGCTCAAACTAACATACCTTCATTATTTAATCAATTTCATTCGTTCTAGGTCTTTGCTCATAAGTGCATTTTGAATGTGTCATTGTCAGGCAACTATCAAATAAAAAAATAGAAAAATAGTCAACTTCTCATTGTCATTGTCTGACATGATTTGGCTTCATTTTGTGTAAGTATTCTTGTATTGAATGTGTCAACCTCTCTTGGCCTAATGTGGATTATTTCATTGCTTTGTGTTTTTGAGTAGGTGAAGTGTTAAATTAGATATCAGTTGGATCTATAAGTAGCATAGATATTCTATAGCTAATAGCCTAATACACCCACGTGAATAAATTTACTTGTTGTCCCCTTAGGATTTACTTAAGCAAACAATCCTTATGTGCTAAAAAATTAGTTGTTTTAGTGTTACAATTGTAGATGATTGTATGGATGAATTCAATGAAAAGAACTAAACATAAGAAATAGAGCAATAACACAAGATAATATTGCAGAGAAGCATGATGTGGTGAAAACTCTTGCATAATAAGGTTGTACATGTTGAAGATTTAAATTCCTATCTGTTTAGGTCTTTACAAATGATGACTTGATGCAGTTAAGTATCAAGCACCTAGTGAAGGGTGGCTAATCCAAGAAGCTATGCATACACAATGATGATCTCTTAAAAGTAGAATTACAACTTTGAATAACAACATTCCATTTCTTCATTGGTCAAATATATTGCAATCTTTTTAATGATGGTTCTCTTTATGATGTTTGTAATTTTTTGGATTTTCATTTGACCATCCTCTGTGGTTATTAGTTGACTTATCTTGTGCATATTGTTGCTCATCAAATGACCCGGTGTGCCAAATATTGAGTTGGATTCCACAAACATTGTATAAAATTTTTCTGTCATTGTTTCTCTAGTAAATCTATTTGTGTCCATTGAGTCCTATTATTCCCTTGAAGGTTTTATTGGGTAATATAAGTTGTTGAAATTTGTTGGTTGACTTTGTTTTTGAAATGGTGTGGGGACTATTTGAAACATGGGCATTGCTCTTGGAAGGGTTTACATTTCTTATAAGTTTTTTTGTAACTTTTAAGCTCTATGATAATGCTTGTCATCCTTATATGGAAGGCAAATGAATCCAAGAAGGAAGCTTTCAGGAAATATTTGGAGTCAAGTGGCATGCTTGATACCCTCACAAAAGGTCTGTGGCAGTTCTTCTTATATGATGAAATGTTGAAGCTAGAAAATTAATTTGTGAATTTGCATCTATTTGTGAGATAATATATTAATATTGGCAGTTCCTCTTATATGATGAAATGATGATTTTAGAAAATTAGTTTGTGAATTTTCATTCATTATTTTTGGATGTCTAAATGTTATGTTTGCCTTGTGAGGATTCAAATTAATTTGATTGATATCATCTTCGAAATGGTGTAGTAGTCTTTTAGATTAATGTGATTTGTATTATCATATAATATCTTTGCTCTTATAAACTACCTTGTTTCCATGTATGATTTACAGTTATTCGTTCCAATGTTCCAAAGATTAATCTGGATGATATCTTTGAGAAAAAGAACAAGGTTGCTAAAGTTGTTGAAGAACTTGAAAAGGTTGATATATTCATATCAGTTTCATTTATTTATTGATGTGTATTGTCAATTGATTACTGTAAAATATCTCTTAAATATCAAACAAGATGAAATTTGAATGCAGTATGATTCAATCATTCATTTCTATGCTTACAGGCTATGTCAAACCACAGATATGAGATAGTTCAAACACTTATTGTGGATATAGAGGATGATGTGCATGTCAAGAAAGCAATGAATGAAATAAATGCAGGTAAGACTTTTACATCCAATACTAAATGTCCTTTTTACCATGATATTGTTGGAGATTGCTAGCATATACTTTTTCATTTTGTAAATGGGTTGATGGTATTCATTTATTTAAGAAAACCAAACTCATTATCCTCAACTTTGTTCATATTTTTGTTCTATATATGTTTAGTTTATTTACCCAAGATTTCTCTCAATTTCACCATCATTCATTTCATTATTTTATATCAGCTGCAAGAATGAGGGTGGCAACACAAGAAAAAGCAGAGGCAGAGAAAATTTTACAAATCAAGAGAGTAGAAGATTTCCTTATTTTATTTGTTAGTATGCATTAACACTTCCTTTTATGTTATATATGTATATTTTATAGATTTGTATATTTATACTTTTATAATTTTAAAAGTTGTATGTAATATACATTGGGAGATAATATATTGATATTGGTAGTTCTTCTTATATGATGAAATGTTGAATCTAGAAAATTATTTTGTGAATTTTCATCTATTTGTGAGATAATATATTAATATTGGCAGTTCCTCTTATATGATGAAATTCTAATTTTAGAAAATTAGTTTGTGAATTTGCATCCATTATTTTTGGATGCCTGAATGTTATGTTTGCCTTGTGAGGATTCAAATTAATTTGATTGATATGATCTTCAAAATGGTGTAGTAGTCTTTTAGATTAATGTGATTTATATTATTGTATAATATCTCTACTCTTATAAGATTTCAGGAAATATTTGGAGTCAAGCGGCGTGCTCAATACCCTCAAAATAAAACATCGCTGCTCTTATAAACTTTGAAATTGCAAAATAAATTCTCCTTGAGACATACTTCTCTAACTTATTACATCTAATTTAGAACAAGTACCCTAAAAAATTTCATAGGCCCATACAAGACACCCACCAAAATATAGACCATCAATTTATAGAACCCTTGCAAGATATCCCAAGGAACGACAGGTAGTGAAAACCAGATAGATGGAAAAAAGAACATAACCATATGTTGCCTCACCTACTTGAGGTAAGCCAAATTTGGTCCAATTCTCTTAGCAATGGTACATATCCATCCAAGTGCAGCAACCTTCAAAGATTTGCAGTGGTAAAGAGAATCCCCATATTTTATCAACCTAACATAGTCTTTGGCCACTTTGGCAATCAGATTGTGACCAATATTGATTTTCCAACAAGATTTTTAAAAAAAAGAAAGGTTTTCATAGCATTATCTACCACTTGAGAAAAAGTTTCTATAGCTAAATTTCCTTGCCATAGTTAATATTTCTCTAAAGACTTACAAGTTAGTAAGTCCTCGGCTAAAGGGATGATAAACTAAATAAAGTTTCAAACATATGAATAGATAAAACTCATACAAGCAAAAGTCGGAGACAAATTGAATAGCATTGGCTATTTGTCAGCAGAAGGTTCCTACTAGAACATACACATTTGTCACTTCATTAAGATGAAAATTGTGTACTAAGTTTCCTAACTGTATAAGTCATTGTCATCTTTATTATCTACTATAGCAAAAACATCCGAAGCACCAACAGAAGCACCAGGAAATCAAAATTCAGAACCAAAGCCTCGAGATTATTGTAGTGTTTGTGCAAAGGCTTGATACTTCTGAATATCAGCATCACTGACACTTCTTCAGGCATATTTCATTGACTCCTCAAAATGAGCAGCCTTTATTTCAGCTACCTCATCACTATCATCCTCATCCATTGCCTCAGGGTTCTCACTTCTTTTTCTTTCACATTCAATATTATCCTGTAAAAGTGCAGAGGAAAGAGAACATGACAAATTGAAATAATAAGATACAAGTTGAGGAAAATTGAATCAAAAAATGTAAAATTCTAACAAACCAGTTCAAAAAAAACCATTAAGAAATTCATAACCAAATCTAGTTTGCAAAAGCCGCCACAATTGAAACTCACCTTCTCAATTTTTTCTCTAATAGCATACTTGCAAGCCTGCTAACAAATGTCTGTAATATCTCATCAATAAATATAATGGATGGGGCATTCTTCTCAGCCTCCTCAAAAGCCTTCTAGAGATTGCTTTCACTTTCTCCAGCCAACTTTGACATGATCTCAGGTCCATTGATATAGAAAAAGAAGGCACTAGTTTCATTTGCCACTGCCCTAGCAATTAAAGTTTTCCCAAAACCACGAGGCCCATAGAGAAGAATACCCTTTGGGGGCTTCACACCAATATATTTGAAGAGTTGTGGGCATCTAAGAGGAAGCTCTACCAATTCATGGATCACTAGTTAGAGCCTATCTCTCAAATAGTTCAAACAAAATGAAAAAACCCACAGTTTCACGCAGAGAAGAGGAGATGGATTGCTAGAGCCCAAAGTAGTCTGGAAAATAGAACGAGTAGGGACTCACTGGCAACAAGCAGTAGAATGAGTGTGGATACCTAAAGTTAAATATCTAGACTAATCATCGATTAGGATGTCGTTGGTGATCAGTCTAGATTTTATCTTCAATTTTTTTTTAAACACTCTGTATTTTGTCAAAATTTTGACTCACAGTCATTTAAAGTCTCACATAGTTTGGTCTAAAAATTGACCATTTTGTGTTGAAATGTGGCATCGTGGGTTTGGAATCTTGGTCAGAGCCGCTAAATATTTTCGTCAAAAGTATGGCCTAGTTTGGTGTAAAAATCAACCAATCTGTGTCAAAATGTGGCGTCATAGATTTGGCATCCTAGTCTAACATGTGATGAAATGTGGTTGAAATATGACATCGTGAGTTTGGCATCCTGGTCAGAGTGACCAAAGTTTTTGACCAATATTAATCTATATTGGTCGAAAGATCGACCAATATACCAACACTTCCTAATGTTATTTTTGGCCTAGATTGCCCTCATTTTTTTACCAATATTGGCATCGATTATTCTACAGTTGCAGCAATGGGTTGATATTTTGATGCAAATAATAGCGATGAACCAATTAGTCGACTATTCAACTGAGTTGTGTAGAAACTTCAACCAATAGTGTGTCAAAAAATGGTGCAAAATGAACTAGTGTAGCATCCTCGTATGGTAAGTCATTCCACAGAATCAAGTACTCACAAACAGCCATGTTCCATAATTTACTCTCTCTGACCTCAATAACCTTAGTAGGAACAAAAACTAGTTTCTCTTCCTTGTCCAGTGGGGGTAATCCATCTGAAACCACTACATGTTTCCTGATTTCCTTTTTGAGGCAAGATACATGAAAAACATTATAGATCCTACTACCTCATAGATCTCTAGCTCATAAGTCACCTCACCAACTCTCCTCGAGATGCAATAAGGACCATAAAATCTAGGCCTGAGCTTCTTTGACCCACTCTTGTTTAGTGAAAACTACTTGTAAGGATGTAGGCAAAGGTAAACCATCACCTGTGTCAAAACTTATCTCTATCTTGTGTCGATCAACATACATCTTTTATTGATTATGTTCCCTCTTAATGTTCTCCCTGAGAGATCTGAGAATATCCTTGTGATCATGTAACCAATATCTCGTAACCAGGACCCTGTTGTCCTATAGAGCCAAATCTATGAAAGAGAGTGGCTCATTTCCATAGAGAGCTTGAAATGGAAACATGCCAATAGTCATGTGATATGTGGAGTTATAGAAAAAATCCCCCAACTACAACCATCAGACCCACACTCTCTACTATCTAGCTACATAACTCTAGAGGTAGCCCTCCACCCATTTGTTCAAAATCTCTGTTTGACCATCTATCTACAGGTGGTAATTGGTACTAGGTGTCAACTCAGTGCCTACCAACCTGAAAAACTCCTTCCAAAAGGTGTTGAGGAAATTGTTGTCCCTATCACTCACAATGGTCTTAGGGAGACCATGCAATCTAAAAAACTCTCAAAAAAACAACTTTGCTACTAGTGAGGTTGACCAATCCACGACAATAGCAAAGAAGTGAGCAAAATTGGTCAGTCTGTCAACCACCTCATAGATACTATCCCTACCCTACACTCTCAGCAAACCAGTGATGAAATCCATCGAGATACCCTCCCACTTTTGAGCCAGAATGGGAAGGGGCTGCAATAACCCTGTCAGATGCTCATGCTCTGACTAGTTTAGTTGACAAGTCTAGCTCTCTCTGACATGTTGGAGTACATCATCCTTGAGTCCCTTCCATGAGAACCTCTCTCTAACCTTCCTGTAAGTTTTGAATAATCCTAGATGTCCTGTTGTGGGTGCATCATGAACAACCCTTAGTATCTTACCCATAAGCTTAGAACCTGGCACTAGGTAGATCATGTCCTTAAAAGAATAATGTCATCAACCACCCTGCACCTGCTATCCAAAGACTATCTATCCAAAACCTGACAAGCTTTAGTATTCTTAGAATACTCAACTAGCAAAAGGGATTTCCAATCATATGCACAACAAACCGCTACTGAGGGTCTCTTGGAGAGTGCGTCAGCCATGATGCTATTCTTCCCCTTGAAATACTCGATGTCAAAATCATATGCTTGAATCTTACTGATCCACTTTTGTTGCCTCTCATTCAACTCTTTCTGCTCCAAGAAGTAGTGTAAGCTATTATGGTCTGTTTTGACTATGAACTTGCCACCCACCAGATACTGTCTAAATTTAGCCATGGCATGCATAATAACAAGCATCTCCTTGTCATAAGTTGAATAAAGCCTCTCACTATCCTTGATTTTCCTATTCTCGAATGCTATGGGTTCATATCCTGCATCGATAATGCACTAGTCCCATTTCTCGAAGCATCACACTCTAAAATTAAGGAGCGAGAGAAGTCCGAAAGAACTAAAATTAGACAAGTACTCAAGATGTCTTGAGCTTATCAAAGACTGTTGCAGCCTCATTTATCCACTTGAAAGCTCCTTTCTGAGTAAGGTTGGTGAGGGGAGTCGTTGTTTGATAAAATCCCTTAACAAACCCGTATAGTAAGAACATAGCCCAAGGAACCCTCTCAAGTCTGATACATTCTATGGTGGTGGCCAATCCTGAATTTCTTGGATCTTCTCTTGGTGCACCATAACTCCATCTGCCCCTATCACATGCCCTAGATAGAGTATCTCAGTCAACTAGAATTTGCACTTGGATTCTTTGGTAAAAAGAGACCAACTCTCCATGATTCTCATAACCTCATCCAAGTGTTGTAAGTGCTCTACCCATGTCCTACTGAAGACTAGAATGTCATCAAAGAATACTAGGATGCTCTTGTGCAACTACATTTTAAATATGTGATTCATGAAAACTGAAAAGTGGCAGGTGCGATAGTGAGCCCAAATGGAATCACTAGAAACTTTTAGTGTCTTAGTGGCACTTGAAAGTTGTCTTATGGACATCCTCATCATAGACATGTATCTGATGGTACCCTAATCGAAGATCAATCTTCAAGAAATAGACTGCCCCATGCAACTCATCTAGAAGCTCATCAATCCTGAGGATGGGGTACCTATTTTTTATGGTTCTCTTATTTAGAGCATGGTAATCAATACACATGCAAAGAGTGATGTCCTTTTTCTTCACCAAAACTACTAAATAAGAGAAAGGGCTAGAACTTGGTCTGATGTGCACCATGTCTAAAAGATCCTTAATCATCTTCTCAATCTCCTCCTTGTAGTGCCTAGGATGATGATAAGGAGTGGTTATTGTAGGCTTGGCCCCCTCCTCCAACTCAATGATGTGCTCAAAGCCCTTATCTAGAGGTATACCTAGAGGGATGTCCGCAAAAACCTTCTTGTGCTTATCAAGCACATCCTGTATGTTAATGTGAATTTTTTGCCCTAAATCCGGTGAGGGTCTGGAGGATATGAAGCACTAGGTTTCCCACTCCATGTTGTTGTGTCTGATGATGGCCTCCATCCTGTGAGCTGAAACCACTCATGATCTACTATCTATCATGGACTTAAGTGTAACCAACTAATCACCTTGCATAAACTCTAACTATTTCAGTTGATGATCAATGGTATATCTCCCTAGGGTCTATAGCCACTGCATGCCTAGGATGGCGTCAAGACTATCCAAGTCAATGATGTAGAAACATTCCTCAAGGAGATACTCTCCAAAGTGAATCTGGAGTCTTGAAATCTTCCCTATGTAACTCAATAAATCTCCCCTGGCCACCTTTACCTCAAACTCTGAGATGTTATCTATTGGGAGTCCTCTCCTGGAAACCAAATTGTCACTGATAAAATTATACATTGCACCTATGTCTAGAAGACAAATGATCCATTGTCCCCTAACTACTCCCTTGATGTGAAAAGAGTGACATGCGGAAATACCCAAGAGGGATCCTAAAGTAATAGGGGGCTGCCCATGGTGAACCTCCCTTTTCTTCCCCTCTACTGAATGCTCATCCTAAGCCTCCTCATCGCTACCCTCATCATCGTTACCCTCTTGCTACTCAAAATCATCATTGGATACCACCTCAATGTAGTGTACCTTTCCTTTCTCAAGGCACCCATGATCTAGAGCCCAAGGCTCTCTGCATGTGAAGCAAAACTTCTTTATTCTCAACTCATTCTGATTCTTGAAGTCAAGTCTAGGTGGTGTGCTCTTATTCTAATTTTTATTTTTCTAAAATGAAGAAGATCCCTTAAAGTTTTTCTTCGATGGTTGCAGGATGGAAGAAGGTGAATCCAAATCATGTACTAACTTAATAGTGTCATCCAGTGTGCTCAGCTTAAGGACTCTAACCAGCCCTCTGAATCTATCTTGAATTCCCTCAATAAACAACATTACCTTCCTCCTCTCTGCCATATCCAGAACCATGATGGATATCCTCTAAAACTCATCAATGTAGTGGTCCAATGACCCACTCTGTCTCAGCTGGGCTAACTCTGTAGTATACCTCAATGTCCTTCCTGTCAAGGTGAGTGATTAATTTAGTGCTAAAGATCTTGTATGATGCAATCAATCTATGATTCTAGGTGACAAGGCCATGATGCCACCAATCATATGCTTCCCCCTCTAAATGCATGGTTGTAAAATTAATCACCTCTATCTTTGACATGGGTTTCAAGGTCAGGAAGGTATCTAGCTTGTGAATCCAAGCTCTCGCAGATGTCTTACCACTGCCATCAAAAGTAGGAAGGGTCAATTTATTCATCGCATGCTTAAGGTCTCTGTTCTATCCCCTAGGTCTCCTATGTTGTTATGCTCTACCAAGATAATGACTCTAACTAAGAGCATATGTTTTATAACATATAATCTTCAAGTTTTTATTTAACATATACCATCCAATACATAGCAGTGAATAATGAACAGTGAATTAATATTCCAAATGGAAGAATGTGACTCTAATGAACACTATTTTTATTAATCCACAAATCCCAAATAACCAAGATGCTAAAAATGACCAACCGATAATACCAAGCTTGGTTGTGTTTGGTGAAGAATGTTGCAGTTGGTGAAGAACTCTCCTAGAGATGCAAACTAGTTGTCAGTTTATCAAGAGTGTGTGTGTAGACACTTGTGCACTAGTCCCATCCACATTAGCCAATCTTGATTGGTGCATATCTCATTGTCACACAGCTTCCACATAAGGCGTGCTCTTGTTACAAGTAGTATTTGTCATTGCACCAAAAGATTGACCTTTTAATGCTCGATAAAACCACTAGACTTATAGAACATAGGAGGTTGTTAAACCATGTCATGAATCCAAAAGGGAGACATTGGTGGTTAGTCCAACAGCTCTTTCCTCTAACACCCGTGGTGGCCAAGAATATGGGAGGTTGTGACTGTCACACGCATAGGGCATCCAAATCTCATGAGTTAGGGACTCAACCAAAGGTGGCACATCAAGGTGAGGATGATGCCTGGGATTTCTATATGTATCTCTTCTAACACTCTGAAAATACTCCTTTACCAACAAACATGACTACAAGCTCTAGTGATGTGAAACCTCCATGATGGCAGAATGGTACGAATGGAAGTCTTACAAGTTTTCAAGACTAATATTTGGTGTTGTAGTTCACAGTAATGTATGGTGTCTGCCAGTGAATGGGAACATATATATACCACTTTGGAAGTATGGCATAAGTGCATTTATTCCCCACAATTCCTCATACCACTTATACTATTATTCACAATATCAGATTTAAAATTGAACACATACATGTATTTTCCCTTGCTGAAAAGATGTTGGATAGATAAAACTTCTTCTTACCAATAAATCCCAACATGAAACCTATGTGATTCCACCCTTAATGAGGAGCTAGGGCTACATCCAACCTCTCACAATTTCCAAGGTTTTGTGCCTTGGAAAGGAACCAGTCATGTGAGTAACCAGACTTATATTTCTTGTTTTCTTTTAACATTTCATGGTGCTTTTTCCCGAGGTGTATCATTTTTCTTTTATAACTTTGAAATGAGTGTCAGAACACAAAACTAATCCATGTGGGATAAAAGATCACTTAAGTCACTTTTATAAAGTAAAGTAGCTTTAAAATATAAAGTGACTTTATAATAAGACATAAAGTGACTTTATAATGACACTTTATAAAATAAAGTGATTTTGACTTTAGAAACAGAGCTCAGAGAATAAATAATCATCCATGTAATCCTGTGATTGGCTGGCATCCTTTGTAAAGAAGCCATTAGCCTATTTGGATGGGTAGATAGACTAATCAAGCATCGAAATGGTCTAGTGTTGGGAAGGGGACATTACACATTAATAGGTCCCTCGTATTAGCCTAGCTGCTAGTACTGCTAAGATGATGACTAGTTGGACATTTTAACACACTACTAACTTCATCTTGTCCTACTATGCTTTGGTCTAGATGTATTGTCCTTCATGCCCCTCTTTGCTAATGAGGATGTGTGTGAGTTTGGAAGAGTCGACTATCCATGTTTTAGTGAATTGATGTGAAAAGACAATTAGATGCCTAGCTAAAGGATAATGTATTGTGGGAAGACAGTCTAAAGTCATAATGATTTATACATCTAGTTAGCATAATCCTAGGAAAACTAATTCTTGACCATGGGAGGTCAGAGAACATAGTTGAGATCAAAATTAGTAAATGTCCTATGACCATCTTCAATGTTCTAAATATTCATCTATATCAGCTTTCCCTTATGGAGGGAACTTCAGCTATATCATTCTTTAATCTCTAGTTATTGACCTAATTTTGCTACTCCCTTCAGTTTCTTTGTACTTGGTCCTTTGTACAGTACTACTTTCCATTTAGTCATCTATGGGTACTAATAGAAATTCTATTTATTTTGGCAATTTTCTTCTGTGTGCAATAACAAGTCAAGCAGCTAATAAATTTAATGATCTATCTTTACACCAACAAGTTCCCAATACGAAACACAATTCCAAGACATTGTTTTATAGGATTAGGAAAGTATAATTATCAAAATGGGTTGCATTAGTAGAAATTTAAATCATAAACAAAATATTCTAATTAATAGATAATAGAAAGGATGTCCTCAATAAAAGTTATGCAACAAAACCTGTTTGATTTCTAGTGGGGCTGGAACTTCAAGGACTAATTCATCTCTCTTCAGAATCATTTCCAACAGCTTCATCATCATCTGTGAATATTTCTTCATGCTCCCAATTATCACCTAAAAACCAAACGATTATCTTCAGATAAAAGTAAGTCATATCAGATTGAAGTTATAGTTTGAGGAATCACCTCAAGATTTTTCAGCAAAGCAACAACTGATCATTATCTTCTTTAGAGAAATTTTGCGTGTGTAGTTCTTGAACTATATTTAAAACCTTGCAATGTAGGACACTCCACATGCCTCTCTAGTGTCTCTTTACATTCTTCAAAATCTGTGACATTGCTTGCAATGTAAAATAAATAATCCCATACATCAGTAACAAATTCAATTTACTTAATTTTCTTCACTGTAATGAACTCCAATATGAATTCAAATATTCCATGTTCAACATAGCTGCCCAAAAGTTTTTTCTCCATGTATAAATGTGTTTGTGTGTGTCACCACAGACAAATGAATGCACACATATAGAAAATTGTAACATCCATCTTAGTGCTAGTATCATTGTATACTCTACTTTACAACTAATAAAGGTGATCCAATTCTCATATTGTTTTGAAACGTAGAAGACTACCAGTTTAATTCCACAGTTTTGATCAATAGATCATAACAAATTTAATTAGAAATATTCATTTTAAAGCCACATCCATGTGCATGCGCAAACATACAGACACATACATACATACACACAACATACACAATAACACACACATACATACAAACATAGAGACAAACATACAAATAGAGAGACATGCACCCATGCATACATATGAAGAATAATTAGAGTTATTAGAGCCAATGTTAGATCACTCTCAACATTTGACTGCACATTCCATGATTAAGAATCCCATCTCAACCCTCTAGGCACTAAAGTTGGCTAGAGTAACTAAGACTAATCTTCAAACAGGATGTTGCTTAAATGAGAATCTCAATAACATTAATAGCTGTAAGTGGATGCTGACAATGACATTCCCTATGAGAGTAGCAAAGAATAGTGTATGGAGTTGTAGAGACAAAATTATGTGCAAAATTTGAAGTGGGGAAGGTAAAGGATAGGCAAAGGGAAAAAAAGACTCAAAAAGACTTTTCTTTATGCATATTTATGAAGTAATTGTAAAATGTTTGTGCTAATTGAAGATTATGACAAGAAATTAAATATTAATCAAATAAAAGGAAATTCAAATACAACTTATAAATAAAACTACAATACCTATAAGGAGCCTCATAAAAAAATTGTGATGACTAGTCCTGCTCCCATGTCTTCTATGGCATATGGTAATTTTCTATTAATGAGCATTAGAGAGTTTAATACCAATGGTGCAACTACCTTTGTGGATAACACCAACCATAACACTTCTATTAAATCTATAAATACCACTATAGACCATGGCGTCTTGGACCCAACTCTTCATATGGTTCATGCACCCAATACTATCACACATTGCAAGTCAGGCCCAAAAACTGGAACTCAAGATGCTTTGGGGTTTAATATGCCAATTGGGGCTCATCCCACAACCTCTAGTGTTTTACTAGAAAACTCCAACATTACTAAGTTTTCCATAATTGATCCTTCTAAAGTGTGAAACTTCTAAGGTGCTCAAGACCCATATGCAGCATTTTGATCTTGTTTCTTTTTAGGAGTTCATTTTATGTTATCCTTTGGGAAGGATGTTCAATAGATACATGGTATATACTCTAACTAAGCCTGATTTTCATGTTCAATTCTTTTTGGTCAATCCTTGCTAATTTGCATACTTAGATTTCTAAAACTTGGAACACTAGCCTTCAAATTATGTTGGAGATCTTTCCCAATATAATTTTCATGAAGATCAATCTTTAATATTGTAAAAAGGTCTATGATTCTGGGAAAAATATGTCCTACTGGTTTGGGTGCAGCTTGTTTGCCCCTCTAGGGTAAACTTAGTATTGTGCAGACATAGTATAGGAAATATAGTAAACACAAAATATATCAGAGAATAATAAATACTTTCATTAATCATTTCAGACTGGCAAGTACATTTACATCATAATGATAATACCATAATATATATCCCATGTCCATCCTCTGAGAGGGTACATAAACTACCTGAAGGGCCATGACCAAAATTTTGTGACACAACGGTTTACCTCTCGATCACTAATGATTGAGGCTAACATAACACTTAATTAACATATTAACCGGTACATTCAAATATCCTGACAACATCATCCCCCTAGAAAAACAAGTCATCTTCAACAACTTACAACAAAAGGGAGATGGAATACACTACATAGAATAAGAAAATCACTAAAGAGAAGGGGCAGAGGGCATCCCTGAAAAAGTTGAAGTGTCACCCTCCCCATCAATGCTACTTCATAGTTCTTTTTTTGTCACATCACATTCCTCCCATGCCTGCACCAAACTTGTATCCAAAACATACTTTTTATTTGTAGCCTCCTCTAACTCCTATTTAAACAATACCATCTCTCAAGCCAATCTAACCTTGATAGCTACCCGTATTGCCTTCTCTGCTTCCAACTCCTGGGTACGCTGAGCCAAGTGTTGCTCTACTGCCTCCAACCGGGTGGTCAGCTCCTCCTGAGCTCTCTGTGAATCCACCAAGATAGCCTCACATCTAGCCAACACTGAATCTAATAGCCTCAACGCATAGTACCCCTCTCGAAAGGCTTTCTCTAATACTCTCTCCACCTCTGGCATGCAGACACTCCATGCCTTCAGCAGCTCCAGGTCTCATCAACTGGTCACACTCCCAAAGGCCGATAACTAAAATGAATAATTTCCTCATGCCATTCTAATGCCCCAACTCACAATTGTAGTGTACCTCAAAAAGATGATGGGGGTCTAGGGGGCAATGCCCCCAGCGAGGTCGAGGGGTAGTGCCCTCGTAGGGTCTTAGGGCAGCGCCCTAGGCGCGCTCCTGCCACCAAGACCAAATTAGCACCTTCAAACCCACACAGAAGTCTATGGGGCACACCATTTTTGAGATTTTCTTCCGATCCCATACTCTTTTTTGCTAGCCGCATATGTTTTCCTCACTACCTCCTTATGTCCTTCCCTTCAATACCATAGGTTATTCATGGTGAACTATTTTTATTTGTCGTTGTCATTTTATTTTTTTAACCTTCACTGCCTCTCCTTGCCATCCGTATGGAACTTCTCTTCCTTCTAGCCATACGGACTATGCCTTCCTGTCATATAGATTGTACTTTCTTATGTGTACTTGAATAAATGAAACCATACAACATTTTGTTGTTTGCCAAAATTTGGTCTTAATCCTGTGTGCCATACGGTTACTCGACATCTTATGCACACGTGGGCCATACGGCCTTTTCCTCATCTTATCTTCCAAGCACCGTACAGTTCTCTTAAATGTGCCTCTCTATTATGTTCATGTTGCTACCACAATACGACCTTTTATATCTGGTAGTTTCTTCTCTCCGTACAACTATACGGTATCGTGCGGTCATAGATGTTTTTTCTTTTCTTTTTCTCGAACCATACAATCTAACCCATCTTCTCTTCTTTTGTGTAATACAATGTTTTACATTTTTTACTTCCTTCCGCATGGTTGTCTTTCTCTTGTACCATACGGTGCATCAAATTGTGCTTGTCTTTTTCCACCGTATGGTGACTTAGCCATACGACCTTTATGCATCGTACGGTTAGCATCATACAATGACTTTTGTTTTATTGTCACTTTCTCATCGTATGACCATATGGCCAGTAGAGTCCTCTTTTTCTTTTTTTTCTCTTTTTTTAAAAATTTTTAAATTTTTTTTAATTTTTCCATTACCATCCAGATGCTTCTCCAGTCACCCGTATGGATGGCTCTTGGATTTTCTTTCCTGGCATCTCGAGTCCCTTTCCATCCTCTTGAGTGTTTTGTCCCTCCTCTCGGGTCCATCATCTCTGGGTAATGTTTCAATTTGGACCCGTTGATGGACTCATGCATCTCTAATCCATCGAGAGTCCACAACTTGATAGCCCCATCGTAGCCAACTTCTCAAAATTTTATTGGCTTAATCTCATTCTTTACAATGTGTAACCATTCCCTCAAGCTTTCCCTATTGCCGAGTCTATTTTCAATGGCGACCCAAAGGCTTGGAACCATAAATTCTACAAGGACCACGGTCTCTTGCCCATACATAAGAAGAAGGAGAATAAGGATTTTGAAAGTTGCAGTCATCAACCCAAGATTCTAATCATCACAGACATGAATGATCTTAGGTTCCTCCTCCTTTTATTCATTGTACTTGGGGGGAAATGTTTCCAGCTCTTCCTCAATACTTAGTATATTGCATACTAGTTGAAAGAGTTCATAATCCTCTATTTTCCAGTGGAAGAGATCATTCAGTGAATCTGCATCATCCTTTGAGTATTCCCCCAATCTTAGCACACCTTCACTATTCAGTTCCATTCTGTCCCTTCCTTCATCCCTTCAATCATTTTTTTCTTCAGAGTCAGATTCTGAGTCTGAAGAAGAGGCTATCTCTTCACTCACCATCTAGGTGCGAAGGTCGATGGTGAAATTCCTCCCCCCATTCTCCTTCGAGAGGGTTTTTTTCTTCTAATTGTGGTTTACATTTGCTGTGACCAACCACCCTTGACCCAGAATGGCATCATAAACCTTCTTTCTCAAAGGTATCACCACAAAGTCTAGTACAAATGGTTGCAAGCCAATGGTGACCTATTGTGCCATCAACATTCTGACGGGTTTGATACCTTGCTAATTGGCACCCAATAAGTTGAAGGTTCAGACCCACAAGGTTGGCTTACCCAATTTCTTCCATGTCTCCTCCAGAAGGATGTTCACTCCTTACCCTCCGTCCACAATAGTGTCTGTTAGGATGGAGCCAAGGATGCCCATCTCGACGACTGCTGGGTACCTACCATTGTTTACAGCAAGTATCATCAGGTTAGTTACAAACCCTCTAGGGATGTCTGTATGTGTGGTACTTGGCTGCATAGCCAAGTCCCCCAACAATGTCATTCCCAAGTGAGGCATGGTGTGAAGGAGGTCCTGGAGTTTCACTGGTACCTCTAATTGTAACATTTGTCTCAAAATGTTTTGTTCTACCTCCCTTAATCTCGAGGTGGTAGCCATCTCCCATGTTTCTTTTGGTGCCTTCATCACCTTATCTATTTCTTCCTTACCCTCCCGTGCCCCTTGTTTTTCTTGTGATCGTGTGATGGCTAGTACTCCCTCATCACTTCTCATTCTGTCGATGTTGAGAAAGTTGACCCTAGATTTTGGGTAGTTGGCATCCTCATGGTTTCCAAGACCACACCAGTGACATAGATTCTACGGGGTGTCACCCTTGTCATAGTCCCTTGCAAAGTGGCCCCACCGATTGCAAGCTTGGCACTGAATCATCAACCAACCCTTGGAGTCATATTGTATTCAACTTGTGTTGGTGTTGTTGTTACTGCCCCTTCCCCCACCACGTCGGTTGCCTCCGTACCCACCTAAGGATGCGTTATTATTAGTCTCTACCCTTGATGTAGATGGTTTCTCTTGGGTAAATAGCACTTGTTGATTCTTCACCTTCATGTTGTATGGGCATTCCTTGGTCGAATGGCTCATGATCTAGAAAATGTCACAAAATGCCTTTTTGGGACATTACCCCATTGTATGGCCACTCGCCTTGCAGTCCCTACACCACATGTCATCTTCCTCCTTTATGGTACCCCCTTTCATCATCTTGAACTCCTTCATCATTCTCTCCATGTCCTTTTGGAGTGCCCTAACTTTTTCCTTTGACTTGCCATCACTTCCACTGTCATCATTTGAAGTGTCATCTTTGTTGAAAGAGGACTTTCTTCTTTTCTTCTTGGAGGTCTTCTATTCACTCTCCGAGTCCATCACCTAGTTATAGGCATCTATGTATGAGGTGAGGGGCATTATCTTCATTTTCCTCTGTAGGTTAGATTTCAGGCCCTCCATGAACCATCTTTTCTTCAGGCCATCTGTTGGTTGTCTATCCATTTTTTTGACTAACTCCTTCCCTCGGTGACTGTAAACATGTATAGTCTCCTTTCCTTGTTTGGTACTGTATATCTTGGAAAAAATTTCATTGTCATCCCTCAGGAGTCAAAACACTGTCTAAAACTCTGTCTTGAGTTCATCCCAAGTGGTCACCTTTGTTTTGTCCACATTGAAGTACCAGTTGATGGCTACCCCTCTAAGTATGGCCGAAAACTCTTTTACCCATTCTGCGTGGTCGACGACTCCATTCACTAACCAGATTGTCTCGCACATATGGCAATGTCATACTAGATCTTCCTTCCTATCTCCATAGAATCTTGGAAGCTTTTCTTTGTTAGTCACCATGTTTACTTTTCTAGGTGCCGACTATTTTTTCAGCATAGGCTATGTTACAGGCTAGGATGGTACTGTCGATGTTGGTACCACAAAAATGTTTGGTATGATACCACTTGATGTCCTTGAACTATTGGAACTATCCAAGCCTGGTGGGATGCTATGATCCCCATGCCCCTCGGTCACTTCGATACTCTCGGTGGTAGCGGTATCCTGAGCCTCCCTTTGCGCATCTTCTTCTTCTTCCTTCCTTTGGGCTTCTCTTGCTTCTGTCCATGGGGTTAAGGTTAAGGACCCAAGAAAACTCCTTGTTTCCTCCAAGTAGTCCTCGTCACTTCTTCTAGCCTCCCAGTTAGATTCCTCTAGACACTCACCTTCACTTACACCCTTTGGTAGTCCTTCGACGCATCTTCTGAATCTCTCCCTTTGCTTGGCTTGTTGTTGTGCGAGTATGACAATTCTATCTCAGCTTGTTCTTCTTCGAGTTCCTTCTTTAAATTTCTATTTTTATTCAATTGATTAGGCATAAATTCTATTCAATCATTGATAAAGCTCCATGGTTCCATCCTCATCCTCAAGTGGTATTCCCGTTCACCCACTAATTTTGTCACTCACCAAATTCATTTGGCAACGACGCAAGATGTTTTCCCCTCTGGGGTAAACTTAGTATTGTGCAGACATAGTACATGAAATATAGTAAACATAGAATATATCATAGAATAATAAATACTTTCATTAATCATTCTAGACTAGCAAGTACATTTACATCATAATGATAATACCATAATATATATCCTGTGTCCATCCTTTGAGAGGGTATATAAACTACCCGAAGGGCCACAACTGAAATGTCATGCCGCAACGGTTTACCTCTTGGTCACTAACGACCAAGGCTAACATAACACTTAATTAACATAATAACTGGTACATTCAAATATCCTGACAACACAACTACCCAATCCCACTTCAATTTTGTGTCAACCCCATCTTTAGGGTATTTTTAATGCATTAGGAAAACTTTTGGCTTTAGATTAAGAAACTAATGGACTGATACAACTTTATTTCTAGTAGGATTCAGTCATTGCTAGACATTTCAAAAGATCTGCCTAATGAGATTTGGCTCCAAGTTGAACATTGTATTTTTTAAAAAAATACTTAATATGAAAATATAGCTTTCAAATAGAGAAGATTCCACAAACTATGACATATTACTATGGATTGTTGTTGGGCAAATGAAAAAATCCCCAAAAAGCTACTTAATGGAAGGGTGCATGTTATCTCACTTATCAATCAAAAGGGCTATGTTGGTTTCTTCAAAGGAGTTAGATAAATATTCACCTTCAGCTTCACCTCTTGATGGTGCATCTTCAATGAAACCTGTTTTGCAACAAGAAATAGTAAAAGCCTCCCCTACTTCACCTCCCAATTATGTAGATGTTGTTCATTCATGCTCAGCAGCTATAGTACACCTAGTGGTTTGTCCTTTGTCTACTGAGTTGAGTGTACATGAATCTAGTGATACATATGTTAGATTATAGCAATGGAACTCTTTTGAGGAAAAAAATTTGGCAAACCAAAAAAATAAGATTTTTGAAAAAATTGACATTTCAACCAGAAAAAAAATTTAAAATTTGAAAAGGAGTAGGAAAAGGGACAAGAACTTCTTGTGTTTGAAATTTAAAAGCATTTCCATATAAATTTATAAGAGACATAGAGCATATAAATTGAGACTTTAGCTCGAGAATTGTAGAATGTAGATTTTTGTTGTTTACATTCATATTGCTGATTACTTTGCATTGCACAAAACATACTTTATAGTGCATAAAAATAACTAGATGCTGACAGTTTACAAGTTTTCAATTACAACCTGTTGTAAGGTTTTCACACCATCGCCCCAAAGAATTTGGAGACCCCCCCTTTTTTCGGGCAGGCCTTGGAAATTTCCTAGATTCGGGAGTTTGGATGTTGTACTTGGGAAGTATTTGGATGCCTTAGCAAGTTTTGGAGTGATCCAAAGGTTTTGAAATGACAATTTTGCACCTTGGATGTTTTGAAGTGTCTGGGAGGGTATATCATGTTTTCACCTTGCACTAAACTTGGTTTTCCTAAACAGATGATTTTGTCTCTAGGCCAAATGAAATTCAATGAGAGTATTTTATTTTGATTGTTAGAATGATATCTGGCAGAACAAATTTCCAAATTTTGGGACTTAGATGAATTTTGAAAATTGGTGTAATTGTATAGCTTGAACATTTTCAAAATGTAATTGTTGACTTAAATGTTTTTGGAAAAGCTTGTAAAATTTTAGTGGTGAAAATGGAATTTTAGATGAGATTTAAATTGCCAAGTAGAGATTTTAAATTGCAAATTGGTTTTGAATTGCAAATTAAAAATTAAATTGCCAAGAGGGGGATTTTGAAATTTTATATGGAAAAAGAGTAAATAGAAATTGGAAATTATTTGAATTTTATTTGGCTTTCAATTTTCGATCTTGGGATTGGTTGTCATGATTAAAAGGGTTAAAATCAATTTTTTTGGGGGAAATTTCAAACTTGTGAAATAAATAGCTAGCAACCCCTTTCATTTTCGAAATGAATTAAATTTGGCAATTTGAAATGAATTAAATTACTCCTAGGGCTGTGCGATTTTCTTTCATTTAATTCAGGGTTTTGAAATGACATTTTATTTAAAAAAAATTTCCCTCCAATGCAGGTCGGCCCTATTTGAGGAGCCAAAAAATTGGTATAAGAGGAGGACCTCCCTCCTCATTTCCTCATTCATTCCTTGCTTGGTGCTTGGTAGTGAAATTTGGTGGTGGCTGCGATTTTTTTTCAAGGCTGCAAAAATTATCAAGAGGAGCTATGAATTTGAAGAGAGGCAATGAATTTGGAGGAGTTACGATTTTTAGAGGGAGTGAAAATTATCAAGGGAGTTGCAAATTTTGGCAAGAGGTTGTTGTTTTTGGAGGGTTGCAAATTCTATCTTGGCTACAACTTTTGGTGTGATCTTCTTCTTTGGTGGAAGGGAGAGTTGGTTGGTGAAGGAAGGGTCTTCAAGCTTAAGGAGTGAAGGCTGGTCTAAAGGGTAGAATTTTCCTTGTTCTTTCTTGGTTCATTTTCCCATTTCTTCTTGCACTACTCATCCACCACTTCATCATTCCATCTTTAGGGTTTGAAGAGGCGATATTAGGGTAGTTGTATTCATAAAAAATTTGAAGAGGAGATATAAGTGTAGTCCCACCCCTAGGATTGAAGAGGAGATATAAGTGTAGTCCATCTCATAAGTATTCAAAGAGGCAGAAATAAGTGGTAGTCCCATCCCTAGGAATGAAGAGGCGATATAAGGGTAGCTTGATAGGCAATTGAAGAGGCAGAAATAAGTGGTAGTTCCATCCCTAGGCAATTGAAGAGGCAAAGATAAGTGTAGTCCATCTCACATTGTAAAGAGAAGAGGCAGAAATAAGGGTTAGGATGGTGGATGCTAGTGCAAGAAAGAACCAAAGGGGAATGTATACCAAGAAAGACAAGGAAGACATGATGCCCAAGACCGCCTTCTTCTCAAAATTGAAGCGAGTGGGTGACACCAACATTGGTACAGTGGACATGGTATAGTTGAGAGATAGATTAAAGGAAGGTTACTCCCCCATGGCAAAGAAGATCAACAAGAGTGGAATTGTGCAAGCTGCCACCTTCCCTCCTACCTTGCCTTGTCCAGAGTTGGTGATGGAGTGCACATCTTAGTTTGATATTGTGACTAAGTCCACCATCTTTGATGAAGGAAAGAGGGTCTTGGCCAACATTAGTGGGCAGGTGGTAGAGGAGGTGTTCAATATACCCCAACACAAAGGCATGATAGTGGTTTTGATGGATCGGGTGGCCAATCTCTTTCAAGATAATCAGGATGCCTACCTCACTCTACTAAGATAGAATTGGTTGCAGGAAGGCAAGAGGGGAGTCACCAAGTCATCAAGGCTCACCAGGTCAGATTTTAGATCAAGGTATGGTGACCTTATTGTGCTTCTCAACTGAGTCATGGGCTCCACTCAAGGTGAACTAAAGGAGATGTTCAAGACTCCAAGGAAAGACAACCAAAGAGAAAGGGATGAATGGAGAGAAAATCTTGGAACTCTTGGCAACTAATTCATGGGAAGCTACTTTCTTGGATGGAAAATCTTGGAACAACTTAGAAGATCAAAGAGAGGATGGTATCCATATCCTCCATCATCTCACCAATAGGTGGGAAGGAGGTTCACATCAAGTTACTGAAGGGATAAGTCTAATTATATGAAGGCATTTCCAAGTACTATCAAGTTCGAATAAGATCGAGGGCAAGTTCAAGGATGCCCACCCAAGTCATGCCATGAGGAAATTGACAAGGAGTTGATAGTTTTGGAAGAGTTAATCAAAGTTAGAAATGTTGAGTATCAAGAGATATCTTCTCTTCATCAAAGATCAATCAGACCTACAGGACAAGGATGAAGAGGTGGGAGTTAATTATCTCCTCCAATCAAAAAATTCTAGATTTCAAGCACAAGCAATCGCAACATGCCAAGTGTCCCATTTTCTTATTGGTGGAGGAACCTTTGTATTTTTCTTATTGGCTCAAAATTTGATACCCTCATGTAATTGGTTGTAGTTATGGCAACCCTAATTAGGGTTTATAGGATGCAATCTGGGCCCTTGATTTCAGATTTTTGCCTCTTAATCTTGGCCATTCATTGTACTTGAGCCTCCTATATAAGGCCATTTGTTCTCATTTGTAAAGGAGAGTTATGTTGGAGAATTTTTTCCAAAATACTATCAAAATTATTCTCTATTCATTGTTGTGAGTTGCATGGTGGATATACATGATCATTTTGGTGTATTTGTATGGTTCTTTACATCTCTCAATTAAAATAGGATTTCATTTCAAAGTTGTTAAGGTAAGAGTAGAAGTAGATAGATTGTGTGGTGATGTCTATGGATGTTTGATTGGATTCTATAAAAATAGGCCACTAGCTCCTTGTAGATGCAATGGTGCCTTGTGTGGTAATCTAGTGATTGTGCTCAAGTTCAATTGGCATTAGATCCTTAATTTGTACTCAAGTTGGATTGAGGGGAAGGTGTTGATATGAAAACCTTTTGAGATCCTTTGAAGCTCCACACTAGGTGGAGTTGAAGTCGCAGGCAAGCCTCCATTTGGTAGGAATCCTATTCCATCCATTAGTTTCCCATCCATAGCTAAAAATAGAAGTAATCTAGATAGTAGAAGTTTGGTGAGAAAAGTTAGAAGTGATATAAATTGAAGAAGTCATTTGAGTATACATTGCAAAGCTAGATCTCATCATCATTAAGGCAAGAATTTGACATCCTTTAGTGAACAACATAAGCCCACCTACATGATTAACCAACAAATCACATTAATATAACTAAGTTAGTATCCACAAGTTTAAGGAACCGTGGCATTTTTCTCATGTTCTTCATGAGTATTTACTTTTCAAGAGAGGGTTGAGTGTTCGGTATTCTATATCAAGTATTCAATTGCTATATGTTATGTAGTGGTACAAAACTGACATCAACACAACCTAGTCTGCATAAAGCTATACTCCATGGGGATGCATCCCCTATATTTTTTGGCTCGTTCCCGTATCAGGTCATCCCCCGAGCCATTCCCAATTGGGCAAAATCAGAGACCATCCCTGAAACTTTAAATTTTTTTAGTCGGAATAGAGGGATGGGAATCAGTCTCGGGGATAGCATTGCAATCCCCTATCCAGCCCCAGGACTGATTCCCACCCCCCTTCTAAAGTCGGAACTTGGATGGCATTTGAGGCAAAAAAAAAAAACATTTTTTTTAAATTTTTGTTTGATCATGGGTAAACCTTATTTTGACTATTAAAACACTAAAGTCTAACTCTTCTTCTCATTCCTAGTTTTATTATAGTTACTAAGAGGAAGAAGAAAACATAGAGCAGCAACAAAAATGAGGAAAGATTGCATTTTGGGAATTTTTTCTATATGTACACCATATTGTTACAATGAAAGTACTTAGCATTTGTCATTTGATAATTTTCCATGTATTGAGCTTCTAAAATGTCTATGGTGAATGGTTTATCAATGTTATGATATGCACATTTAAATTATGTCTCTATATATAAAAAATCCCCTATTTTTTTAATTGCCATCCCCTAAGGTCCTGTCCCCTAAATCTTGGCTCTGACCCATACCCATACCAGAAACACATCTTTGTCCCCTAAAACATTCCCACCTTAAAGTTTGCACGGAACCAAGCTAGGGAAGTAAAAATAAATGAACTAAAAATAACACATCTGTATAGTTAGCTAGATATAAACTAGTTGATGGCATGAACAGCTGTAAAGAGTAAAAGACATAATTAAAAAGAAGATGGAAAGATCAAATAGCAACAAAGGGTGTATAGATAGAAAAATAGTTGTAAAGAGTAGATTTAAATAAATAAAATTAGGTAAATAACTAGGGAAACTAAATAACATTGTAGGACTCCTTACCTCCATATGCATTGAATTCATATGCTATGAAGCCGAAAGACTGACTGGACTGTCATAGAGGAAGGGGGGGCTGACTGTCACAGTCAGAAGTTTCAGTGCTTTGTCCATACTTAAAGTGTGTTTCAGCCATGGAGGCTTGAGGGGGATGAAGATATGTGTGTCTACCACAAGTAGGATTCTTGGAGGGGCCATAGAATCCCATTTTGAGGGTGAAGCAATCAAAGTTGCAGGGTTTGGTATGACTGTCCCAGAATGACAACATTTTGGTGAGTTAATTTGTTTGTGTAGAAGTATGAATGGATTGGAATGGATATGGGAAGAGTATAGAAGAGTTTAGAATGATGTTAGAGTGTCTTTTGGATGAGAAGGAAAAGCCATAGTGCTTAGGGGAATAGTGTGAAGACTATCCCAACTAGAGAATCACAACTTGCAGAGTCATTGTCTTTAGGACAGTCAATGGTATTGGTTGTGTAGACCAGAGGGGTCAAGGGTGTGGTCCATTTGAACAAGGGAGTAAGGGTTTTTTGATGAACTAATTGGAACAATCAATCCCTTTCTTAAAACATTTATATCTTCTCTTGAGGGAAGTGAAAGGACCACAAAAGGTAGTCATACTTAAAAGACCTATTTTCTCTTTGGACCATACATTGTAATTGGTCACTATCATATATCTTATTGATCATGGTTTGATTATTCATAGCCCCACTATTTTGATAGTGCTTAAATTAGTGTACTTTTGACCAAGAAATGACTATCATTGTGCTTAAAAGACTACTCTTCAGCCATTGCATTACATGACACTTTGGCTGCTCTATTCATATCTATATTGATTGAATAAATACTCCACTCCATACCTGGACTTGTTATTTGAATGAACTATAGTTTGTTCATTCATTTGTTATTCTTTTTACCATAGACAACCCCCTTTCTTTGCATATTGCTTCTCTCTTATGGATGACTGATTCACTAAGAATATCTCTTTCATTGAGCCTCAGTCGCACTGCTTGTCATCCACATATCACTGATTATATAATGGACATCTTGACCATCTTATACTCATATTGATTATGCATTCTTTACCTCTAATGAATGCATTTTTGGACCTTGTAATAGAAGTGATTATTGTGATAGAATTCATGATTGTGCTTCATCTTTGTATGAACCTCTCCTCTGTTCCATGTTTAAGCATTTCCATTACACCAACAATACAGTAAAACAACTCACAATACAGTCAAAGAAAGACCTAAACTAGTAACCTATCTTCTAATGGATGCTTAGGACTACTATTATCATGACTGTGTTTGAAAACACTCTTATGACTATACCCTATCTTCGATTGTTCATCTTATTCATCATGCTTTTGCTATTTTTTGTGACTTCTCCAGATTACGATTGTTTTACCATTCATAGACATGCCTTGACCACTATTTAGACATTCATGTTATCTGAGATTTGACATTATTGTCACCACTTTGCAATGGCACTGGCATAGCATGGCATATTACTACATTTGAGGTATTTAACAATCATTTCTAATCTTGATCCTTAATCATTGTTTGGTACTTTAATGACTATTATTTGTTGCTTTTTCTACTGCCTTTACTTTGTTTTGTGACTGTAATTTGACAGTCATACTTCTGTCACTACTCTCTAAATTTATTCGTTATTTATGATGCTTCTGACTTTGACTGTTGGGGTTGTATTTTTTGCATTACTCCATTGGTACTATTTCCAGTAATATTTACTCCCTACTATCATGTCAGTCAATCATTGTTCCCTCATGTATCACTACCTTGATCTTATCATTATGCTTTGATATTTTTATAATATATCTATTGCTCTTGTGATCTGTCAATGATTGTTGTTCATTATATCTACCCTTTTCACCTGTGTGTGTTACCTTGTAGAATCTAGATATTATAAATAAATAATCAAAATTGGAAGTACAATGAGGGACATCAAAACTTCCTTGATGAATATGAGAATCTCCTGAAAGTCGACACTACACCAGTCTATTGAAATAGGAAGGTAAAAGAAAACCCTTGAATATAAGAACAATGAAATGAAACCCACAGCTAGAGCATTTAAAACTTTGGAGAACAATGAATAAAGACCTCTAAATAAAGAATCAAATCTCTAAAAAAGAGGAATTCAAGAATAGAAAATAAGCATTAGATTTTTTCGTGGTTAACTCCAAATTACTCTACCTCTGGATCTTGGAGTTTCCCTTTGAATCTGTATTTTTTATTGTACTTGATGATTTCCTAGTAAAACTCTATCATTGGCAATGTATTAGCTTCTTTATTCATTGAAATCAGTTGTCTTCTACATGTAAACGAGTTGTTCATCTCAAAACTTTGGTATTTTATTGTTCAAGCCCATGGATTCCCTTCATTCTTATTGTTCATTTTCAATAAATGAGAATCTACTACCTTTGTTTCTCCCAAATAAATTGTTTTTCCCATTAGGAATGTGTCCCTTCCATTGTTCTTTCATAATGCTTTCATCTTTTGCTGTGAGAAATATGTCATTGTTCTTGAGAAGTTTGGAATTTCCTTAATAATTTGATGCTCATTCTTATCAGGAAACTATTGTTTACACCTTGTGGACTTCTCTTTGGATTGAAAGTCTTCTGCTTCTACCATGAATCAAGTTGTTATTTCTTTGAGTGACTTGTTCCATTCTCCATGAGATTTCATCACTATTTATCTATGTCTTTTCATGCCAAACTCACTACTTACTTCAAAGATATGCAACTACTCTTGTCATGGCTGACATTTTGGCTCAAAATAAGACTCTCAAGTTCTTCTTACCTTAATTTAACAAAATACTAATTTCTAGAGAAAAATGCTACCCCAAAAACTAAATTAAGGTAAACTTGCCATATACACATCCAACATTGAGTCACTTTGTTCAGTTTTGTTGGCTTAACAAATGGAACGGGTTTTGAAATTTGGCAACATGACATAGCAGAAATAATGTGAAAGAGTCTACCATGTCGTTAAATTGTTAAATTGTTAATTGTTGTCCACTATGTACTTTTTCCTCTTTACACCTACAAACTGGTGAAGCCTGTTGCTCTATCAATCAAACACAATTTGTTTTTGAGAATGATTTAGAAAATCCACTTATCATACCACCTATATCCTTCCTACCTTTTTAGAAACAAGATTGTAATTCAAGACCAATCATTTATTGGCAATTACCTGTCTGCATCTTTTTAAGTGCAAAAGTTTACACTTAGAGAAGAATCATGTTTAATAATATTTAGATGATTGTATCATGACAAACATCAAGACAGGACACAAGAATCAAATCTGAAGGACCAATTTATCATAGGAATATATACTGCGTGTATGAAATAGAAAACATACAATTACCAGCAAATTAAATTTCTTGTCCTAGTCAATGTCTGTTCTATGGAATCAAATAAATTGGAACCACAAATACAAACAACCAACTTGTAAAATGAAAATGAACATAAGACAAACTAATGAAAAGGGATTATGGCCCGTTGGCTGCATCACTCATCATTAATTGCACAAATTGAAACCCTAGTACAATGGATACTTATACAGCGTCATACAAATTTGATACCAGTAGCACACACATAAGAGAAGACTCAAGCCCTAAACTGACTGTGCCAATGGGTTTTACTGATTAAGATAGACTATGACATTGTTTGATTGACTAACAAAAGGATTTGAAGTTCTTGGTATTGTAATGAGTTGAACAGGGTTCTAACCATTCCAAAGAAGCCTCTGACGATGGTGAGACAATAAGTTTGATATATTTCAAATCACTATTGAAGAGACACTATCTAACTATCCTATGACAGAGACAATCATAGTTAAAAGATTAATCCATTAAGGTTTGTATCCTAGCTATTGAATGGTCAATTGGTGGGATCTTATAAAGCTAAGTTATCGGTTCGAGTTCAGTTCTAAGTTCAGTTACGAAGAACAGGTTCGCAAGTTCGACAAAATTTTGAAAAGGGGTTTGGGTTCGGGTTCGAAGAAACATGTAAAAAATTTTAAATTATATATATATCTACATATTTATGAAGCCTAGAAGCATGAGTTAAAATTATAATGTCACATAGTATCATAAAAACAACAAAAAAGCACCATAAACTTGTAATCATAGCATCATATCAACATCAAAATATTAAAATAATAATATTGAGTTCAATTATCATTGTTTTGACTTTCAACAATAGGAACTGTATACTACGTTTCAATCATCTAATGGATTATCTATTCTTCTTCTTCTTCTTCTTCTTCATCAAAGACATTAGTCGATTCAGAAACAGTGCCAATGCCAATGGGATCAGCTACATCAATAACATTCTCACTTTCCAAGTCCTCAAATGCTTATTACTTTTTCACTGTACAAAGAGCTTGATTTTTTGTAATTATTAATTAACATCCTGCTTGAAAATTCATAAATGTTAAAAAAGTAGCTAGCAACTACCTTCACCTACTGAAGATATTGTTTAATGTTTAAAATATGATTTATCACTATAGGGAGCTTCGAATTAATTGGATAGGGGTCATTATTAGCAATTGGATATGCAAATTTCACTGGAAGAAATCGAGGTGGCTAGTTTAATTTGATGTAATAAATATCTGAACTTCAGCAGATTTTGTTTTGTAATGTTAAATATCTTAGTCAAATTCTGTAATAATTGTTTTCCACACTAAATTATAGAATGTTTCTCAGTGAAAATGTACTTGGTTTGACCTAGTTCAACCTTGGTTAGACCTTGGTTCCACCTGGTTCTGTCTTGGTTCGACCTGGGTTTAGCCCAGACAAACCAACCTACCTAGGTTCAAACCCTGCCCAGACCCACAGGTGAACCAGACCCGGACCACGGGCCAGTCCATACCTAGGCCAGTCCGGAGGGGTCCAAGGGTGAACCTGGTAACTAAGTTATAAAGTATTTGTGGCATTCCAAATAATTGGTTAAGGTGTTAGGGGATTTTGAGTCACTTTTCACACAAGATAATGAATGATTGCAATGGCAAGGACAGTGTGACAATCCTATATTTAAATGTTGATCATTAATGTTAATAGTGGATGGATTAATGGTTAGTGTTTTGAGATGTCTCTTGAACTAAGGTGTAAGATAGTATCTCATTAATAGGTTTGTCCATTCTATAAGCAAGGTTGAGGTGGTAACCATTCAAGAGTATTGGAAAAGGTCTTGAAGCACATAACAAGTCTTGTTTACTGATTGAATAGTTAATGCTATTTGAATCTTGCATTTTAAATAGATGGCCCTTGAATGCTTTGAATATGATAGTGATGTTATGATCCAAAAATGCTATGAGGTCTCCTATTATAGGACATTCATAGACATCCCTAAGATGTTGGGGATGTGATAGAAAACCCTATTGTAGCACTCACATCCCAGGGACAAATGGAATGTATTTCTCACATGTCCCTAAAGGACCCTAATTAAGTACTAGAAGTACACAAAATGGGGATATACATTAGTTGAAAATAAAATGCAACATTCATTATATTAATTTTGAATCCAAATATGAAAATACATTCCAAAAACCCAAAGAGACTTCACAGGTGAATACATCCCATCCAACCATTTGGGTATGGGATCTCATGATATAAAAAATTATATATAATACAATGTCCATGCTATAAATGAGCCCTTCTAGTGGAACCCTAGGATTAGATGACTTTGTATACAAATGCACCATTTTGCTATTACAACACAATCCAGTCGACTCCAGGTAGTGCTTCTTGCTGATGTGTATTTTTTCATGTATTTTGATAATATGTATATATGATATCGCTCATAGTTATTTGGAGAATCTAAGAAACATTATGTTGCTTATCATATTCAATAAAAAAATCCAAAAATCTAATGATGATATTTTTAAAAATCAAAATACAGAGAAAGAGAAAAGAAATGCATACCAAAAACTCTGTAACAAGCTTGAGCTTCATCTTCTACATCGGTGAATTCATTGATGAAGTTCACCATGGCTCTAATGGATTCTATTATGAGAGCCAACCCTCTCATCTTAAACTTTTTTCTGAAAATTTCAAGGTTTTGAGACCCCATTCTCTAGATTGTTGCCTTTCTAGATTACAACAACAATCTAACATGATGCGGTGGTATATAAGATATGGCCATCTCCCTCCTTCAGAACAAACACCTAGACTGGAAATTACATGAACCCCATTCAAAAATTCCCAATCTTGTAACCACTTTCCCAGTGTACCCTTTGCTCCTTTGAGAATTTATCACACCTCATTACCTCTGAAGAATACTTTAAATCACTTCTTGTATCATACAAAGACTACATCATATTACATATTTCATAATACTGGTGAGAAATCTGAATGCCATGAATTTGGCTATTCCCTTCATTGTATAATTTATTTTCTACAGATGCAACATTCTTCTGAGAAAAAATCTTTGGTAAATTTTCATTATTAAAATATTTTTTTGAACCACATTATGCAAATTAGTTTTCATAGGTTCTTCATAATTATCCCTATGCTCCCAATGTAATCGATTATCACAAGAGATTTGTTGAAGTAAGATTCTCCTTTCACTTATATCATATATGATTCTATCATTCTCCATATATGGTAGATTCTCCTTTCACTTATATCTTATATGATTTTATCATTCTCCATATATGGTTGATTGAAGTTGTCTTCAAATACATCTTCACCAATCCTTTCTGTTAAATTTTTGTTTTTCTCATACACTATTTCCAATTTTTTTTCATGGTTTGGAGCAATCTCATTTATTTCATCAAATATCACCTCTACATTCTTAACTTGATATTTATAGAAGAAGTTTGAACTGTTATTTTGAACATACTTTTGATACTCAACACCCAACAAATCTTAAATTTGTTATGTACTGAGGAAACTTTCTTCAAGGTCATGAATTTCACAAGTCTCATCCTACATGTATCCTTCTTCACTATTTTCCTCATTCAGTCTTGCAACATTTACAACTTCTAATATATTTATCAGAAATTTGACCTGAGGATCATTGTGAATTCCTGACTGTCTCATCTTCTCTAAAAATGAAGGCCTAATATATGAAGGTATCTCTTTATAGATGTGAAATAACCTTAGAAAGACTTGTGTTGTTGTTTCATCCACCCTCTCTCTCCTCTACCCCTCCTATCCCGCTCTCCCTCCCTCTTCCCCCACCCACCATCCCTCTCCTCTCTCTCTCCCTCTCCCTCTCTCCCTCCCGCCCTCTCTTCTCCCTCTCCTTCCTACTCTATCTCCCTCTCCCCCTCTTGCTCCCTCTCATCTCCCTCCTACTCCATCTCCCTCTCCTCTCCCTCTCCCTCTCCCCACCCTCCATCTCCCTCTCCCTCTCCCTCGTGCTCCCTCTCTCTCTCCCTCCTGCTCCATCTCTCTATCCTCTCCCTCTCCTCCCACCCACTCTCTCCTCTCTCTCTCCTTCTCTCTCTCCTCTCCCTCTCCTTCCTGCTCCATCAACCTATCCCTCCCTCTCCCCCCACCCTCTCTCTCCATCTTGCTCCCTCTCCCTCTCCCTCCTACTCCATCTCCCTCTCCTCTCCTCTCCCTCCCTCTCTCTCTCTCTCCCTCCCTCTCCTTCTCCATCTCCCTCTCTCCCCCTTTCCCTCTCCTCTCCCTTTCCTTCCTACTCCCTCTCCCTCTCCCTCCTACTCCATCTCCCTCTCCTCTCCCTCTACCCCTCCCTCCCTCTCCCTCTCCCTCTCTCTCTCTCTCTCTCTCTCTCTCCTACTACTCCCTCTCTCTCTCTCTCCTACTACTCCCTCTCCTCTCCTTCTCCATCTCCTCTCCCTCTCCCTCCACCTTCCCTCTCCCTCTCTCATTCCCCCCTCTCTCCCTCTCCTCCCCCTTCCTCTCCCTCTCCCTCTCCCTCCTTCTCTCCCCCTTTCCATCTCCCTCTCTCCCTCTCTCCTACTCCCTCTCTCTCCTACTCCATCTCCCTCTCCCTCTCCCTCTCCCTCTCCCTCTCCCTCCACCTTCCCCCTCCTACTCTCTCTCCCTCTCCCTCTCCCTCTCTCCCCCTTTCCCTCTCCTCTCCCTCTCCCTCTCCCTCTCTCCCTTCCTCTCCCTCCTACTCCATCTCCATCTACTCTCCCTCTCCCTCTCCCACTCCCTCTCCCTCTCCCTCTAATTCCCTCTCCCTCTCCTCTCCCTCTCCCTCCACCCTCCCTCTCCTCTCCTCTACCTCTCCCTCCACCCTCCCTCTCCTCTCCTCTCCTCTCCTTCTCCCTCTCCCACTCCCACCCCCAACCCCAACCTCTCGCTCTCCCTCTCCCTCCACCTTCCCCCTCCCTCTCTGAGTATGCATGTTCTTTAAGGATTCCATTTTCTATCCAAGAATCCCAATTGGAAAATCTGAAAGACAGGTTAAGTTGCAGTGATGATGAAATGATGGTAGTCAAGTGTATGTGGGCAGTACAGTTCAAAGAAGTTAGAATTCATATGCAACCATAAAGCATGCAACGTGTGCTATTGTGAAGGCAATTAAAAACACGAATGGCATATTTAATATTCCATCGCCAATTTCCATAATGTTTAATGCATGAAAGAATTTCAGAAAACAAAGACAAAACACCAAATGGTAGTGTTTGTGAAGAAACACAATTTATACAAAATAGAGCATTAAGGCTTTCTCATCAATTTTGGCCTGGATGGAATTTTTTTGTACAAGCGATGGTCATTCTGGTGAATTCCCAACATTCAATAAATGTGCAAACAGATGAAAATAACTGTAAATTTTTACTCCTACAAACACCATTATTACCTGCATCCTCTGAGTTTGCATTGAGTTTCAGCAATAAAAATAAAAATTTCCTGAGTCACTTGTCATGAGAAGAGCTTTGTTGAGGAAGAAGCAAATATAAATAAAGAATAGTTCATGAAAAGACATGGGTATCATTAACATCATGAAAATAAATAAAGAATAATTAGGAAAAGAATGAAATACGGCAAACAGCAAACTAAAATGTTAACAGAATTAAGCTGTCAAAGGCTATCCAGAAGAAAGACAGACACACAGAAATCAAATCCGCAGAATCTGATATTGCGGAAATTGATTACAAAGCCGCCAAGACTTTTCTGCACGGCTCATCAATTTTCAATGTCATGTGAATGAAATATAACCCAATGCTAGAAACGTAAATACAATTCCAAATAAAGAGAAGAAAACTAATTTCAGCTGGTACGCAAATGTGGAGGGCTTACTTGACGGTGATGGGCTTTGCCGATCTGATGAGAAATTAAAGAAAGGGTAAGTATCATAACGAGCAGTACAACGGAAATGTCGCCCATTATGTGCCCCATTTGTCATCTCCTCAATGGAAATGTCTCTCCAGCACTGAAGAATAATCTTTGTAGATGAAGAATAGAGATTAGATGATTTAGTCACTTTAACCGACAAATCAGACAAAATGGCCTTAACTGTGGAGCCAAAAGCTTCAGAATCTGTGGCATTTAGAAGATTATTTTGAATACTCTTCATTTTCACACAGGAAATGAGAAACACCGATCAGGAAGAGTGAGACGACAGATTTAAAGTCTTAATTTGAATGTCGTTAGGTAACGGCTATGCTTTATTCAATTTTTTTTTTAATTCTTTATTTTTTTACTTTGTTTTTTTTAATTCTCTATTTTTTTTCTACTTAATTTTTTAAAATTTATGTTTTTCTACTTTGTTTAATTTAAATTTTCTACTTTTTTCTACTTTGTTTTTTTAAATTTTTTATTTTTTTCTACTTTGTTTTTAATAATTCTATATTTTCTTCTATTTTGTTTTTTTAAATTATCTTTATTGTTGTTGTTCATATAATGAAATAATTTTGAATATAGTGCATGAAACAACACCAAAGATATTTTGATGGCATGGCTTTGCTTTGCTCTTTTTTCTTGAAAAAAATTGAATTTAATTGAATAAAAAGAAACAACAATATTACCCACCTCACAATTATAAACATGCAAATATATTTACATTTTTTTTTGTCACCTCCATCCGTTCCTTTGCAAGTTTAATTTTGAATTGTCAAAGTTTAATTTATCATTTGGAAGGTCTTAATCAAGTTGATGATAGGGAAATTCTTTCTACATTGTTTATTCTCTTATTTTAATATTCTTCTAGGAATTATGAATCATTTTAATTATGAATCATTATGAATTAGGAATTATTTTCAACACATATCCTATATTATGACCACGTTCATAAAAAAATTACTCTAATTTCAACATTCATTTAAATTTAGATAATGTGATAAACAAAATAAACTATGGACCTAATTCCTATGAATTGGGTACAAAATTAGAAATACATAATAATGTTATTTATATTCATGAATTGATTGATTGAATATTGAAATCAATAATAGAATACATGTACAAACCTCTTAGATGAGTGAATCAAAATGATAAATATACAAGAGATTGCAAGTTAACTTGTAATTATGATAAGAATTAAATAAATCAAGTGAGAAAGAGGTGTCCATTGATTAGAAGGAGGCTACACCTAATTTCATTGATTCAGAACTAATGAGGAAATATTGCGAGTTGAACAAATGAGATCAAGGCCTATAGATGTAATTACTAGCTACCTTGGTGAGAAATAAATTGTCCTAATGTCATAATCTTCAAAATACCAATTCTTGAAAAATAAGAAGTTTCATCTTGGGGGTTTCTAAGCAAATGGAACATCCAAGAGGTAGGAAATGATCATGGAGCATTATAGAAGAAAATCATAGGAAATTTAGGCCTTAGGAGTTTTATATTTTCCAAGAGGATCTATGGGAGGGGATCTTAAGGGAGTTGCAGATGTATTCGGCAAAAAATAGGCGATTAGCTATAGAAATGCTAGCAAAAATCTCAGAACTCTAACCCTAGTGAAAGATCAGCATTAAAAAAAAATTGAGAGGAGAATAGGTTTGAAAGGAGATTTGAAATAAACCCAAACATCTTTCCAATCTTTCCAACATTCATAAATGGTAGGCCCTTCAATCCTCCTCTCCCAAAGAAAGCTTGGTCGAATCACCATTGGGACATCTTTAGGAAAAGAGGGATGTTATTCAAAACTAAGAGGAGGCAAAATGATATGGCGTCAAAGAGAAAGAGATGGATTTCTCTAAGGGGTAATGAAAGCAGTAAGGTAAGACAAGAATTTGCATCTTTGGAAGCCAATGCAGCATAAAATTATCTAAAAATGAGAGAGTTTTTTAGAGGACTAAATAAGTTGGAGCAAATGAGAGATTAGGTTTGCAAACCCTAAAATTCAAAACAAGACAAATATGGAAACATAAGGGGATAAAAGAGGGATAGGTTAGCAAGGTTAGGGATGGCACAAAAGAGAAGGGAGAAGAAAGTAAGAAGAAGGAAGCAATGCCAACAAACCATGCAATTGGAAAAGCATCCATCCAATTTACATCCAGGAGTTTCTAGAAGTGCAGACAAGGAAGCTTCAACAACAAGACATAATTTGTAAGTTTTAGAATATCTCCATTTCATTAAAAGATTTAGAAAAATGGATGAATAAAATTGGAATGATTTAGAAGAAGTTGATATTCTAGATTTTGAAATTGGGTTTTTCATAGCGATATTCAAATCTAAAGATAGTAGAGACAAGATTTTTTTAAAAAAATATTTGGATATCTAAACATCTGGGTTAGATATGAAAAGTTAGATTCCAAACTTCAATAGAAAATATCATTGCAATAAATTCATTCTTGTCTGTATCCAATTAGACGATCTCCCATTAGGATATAAATACACATATATCTAGGAGGTCTTTGGAAACAAATTAGGAATCTTTCTTAAATCAGCCCTATGTGAGGACACTTGAAGCCCTAGGATTTGTGTTATATTGGACACTAGGAAAGAATTCCCAAAAACCCTCAAAATATGGTATCTGAATTCATAGGATCGCTTATGATTATATTGATAGGGTTGAGGGTCCTCCAATCTTAAAAATGGAATTCTTTGGAGAAACCTAAGGGGAAGAAGACCTGTGCAATATAGAGACTCATAAAATAATTAATAACTCTAAGTTTGAGGAATACTAGAGAGGATTTAAATACTCAGAATATCATTAAAGTAAACCTAAAGGGGAAGACAAATACTTATATGATAAAATCATGTTGTTTCTCTAGGCCCTATTTTAGAGATAGACTCACTATTGCACTAGGTTACAGGTAAGAAAATCTTCGTGCTAAGTATAGACATCAAGGGTATGAAGAAAATAAATATCAAATTTCTAAGGAATGTTGGATTAAGAATAAGAATACATTGAGGTGCCTAGGTATGTGGGCATATCTAAGAGCTTGAGATTGGATCAAATCACCATGATTAAAAAGAAACACAATTTTAAAAGAATGGAATCCAAAGACTACAGATACTTAAAGAATATATGAAGAAATGATGCTCTCATTAACTTAGATGTTTCAAGGGGAGAAGGATGGTTCCCAATAGAGAAAATGGATAGATATCAGATGTAGAATGAAATATCAAGCATAAGTAATTGATAAATGACAAGATTCATGCTATAATGATTAGAAGAGATCCATACCAAAATTATAGTGGAAATAGAAAATCAAGTTTTGGAGGAGGGAATGATAGATACAATGAAGAATATTAGAGAAAAGGAGAAACAAAAAGATGTTGACAATGCAAATATGAAGGATTATGATGAGATATTAGAAGAAAAACTTATAGACATTATCAACTCATCCTCTAATAATAATGAAACTACAGAGGATGCAAAGAAAATTCTTCAAGTGAGATTGGTAGATATAATCAATAAAGACAAACTTTCCTCAAAAGGAAATTTTATGCCAAAGGGAAAAATTGATAACATTCTTAGAAACCCAAGGAGACGTAGACCCATAGGCCCCATTTGGTTAGTGGAATTGGGGTAGAATTGGGTGCACAACTTCTCCTATTTTTCCAAATCCATCATTTGGTACGCTAAACCATAATCCAGGTTTTAGAGATCAAAATCCAGTTTAGGCACCAAAATGGGTGGCATTATCTTCCCACCCAATAGGTGGAATTTGAAATGATATTGTGGTTTTGGAGTTTTGTGAACTAGATTTAATTGCCCTATCAGATCCATGCATCTTCTTGCATTGGGTTTTGGGTTTCACGCATGCATTTCTGTAGATTGAGCCAATCAAAATTGGTATTTTGTGGTTTAGGGTTTGCACAATACAATGTCCACACAATACAGTATCCACACTACCGTCATTTGGAGGTTTGTAGAGTCGGGTTTATCTTTTGATGGAAATTATATATTGAGGAGTTTGGTCATGTTCACACAATACAGTTTCCTTCCTTACCCTTCGGGAGCTTTGCGAGGTTGCGCACTTGAAAGAAGGGGAAAGAGAAAATATCTTGGTTCGTATTGTTATTATTTTGATGGGTTGAAGACAGTTGTTTTTAACAAAGTATCGTTTGAAACTGATTTGTTTAAGTTTTCTCTGCTACTATTTTTAAATGCATATGTGGTCTAACCAAATGGGACCTTAAAGTTTATATCATCTAAACATTTTATTGAAGTTGGTTGTTTCTGGAAATCTCTTCGGTTTGAAATTTTCTTGTAATCAAGTTTTGCCTTAGATCCACCCTTCTAGAATCCCATTGTTCAAATTTTGTCTTTGTGAGTTTTGACTTGATGACTAAGCTTAGCAGTAAGGCTCCGTTCAGTTAGTTTTAGGATATTCAAACCCTAAACAAATCACAACCATTTTTGTGAGTTGTTTAGGGTTTGAATGTCCTAATTGATTTTATTTCATTTCATTTTTTTGAGTCTCTGCAACCACTGGAAGAAACTAGGGTTTTATGGTGGTATTATCTAGTCATGTTTTGTGCTAAAAATAAAATGTCTTTATAATGTCTATTCATGTTTTGTACTAAAAAGAAAAAACTATTAAGCACCCTTGATGCTCTTTTGATATCCTTGAGAACCTTCGATTTCTATTCAATGACCTCCATAATGTCATCTACTCAAATAAGTAAGAAACCCTTCTCTTAATGCATTTATGCCTCATTGACTTATCTAACATGATACTTGCAACGATTCTGATTCTTTTTGCACGGGATTTTAAAAATTCTTTCATGCTTTATTAAAAAATGAGTAATTGGTTATGAACTAATTTTTTGCAGAGTGAAACATGAGTTCGTATTGTTTTAATGCCCCCAATCACCATTTCACCACACCCCTTCATATATTTTCTTGATAATTAGATGAAGATGAAAATTTGATTTTCATCCGTAAAATAAAAAAATACTCAATCCGATTTCAAAGCATCAACATAATTTTATGCATGTTTTCAGGAATTTCAATGGATGTTTCCAAGAGCTAGAAAATATATCAAGAATTATGCAAGGGGAGCATGGCTAGATTTGAAGCATTATAGTTACTTTTGGTAGGGTGGAACTTTTGTTGTTAAATTTAGTCAAGATTCCCTCACTTTGTCAATCTTCTTAAAATTGGTTAGAAAATATATAAATTCACATATCAAATCTAAATGATTATGTGGGAGCTCAACCATAATGAGGATTGTGATGGAAGACATGATGAGGTGCCCCTAAATATTCTCTACCCTCGGCCATGCCAAAAAAGAGAAAGAAAACATCCATGTGAAATAATCTAAAATGTCATTTGTGAAGAAATGCTTTCTTGGAGAGAGTAAAAATTGTTTCAGATGGCCATTCCTGTGAATTTCTTGAATAGTCTAGATAATACCATTTTCTTCTGATATGGGCTACTTTTTGACAAGAACCACTTGGGTTTTTTCTCCTTTGCTTCAATATGATGCAGGTAATGGATTAGAACCACTTGTACTCGAGGATTTATACAACTCAAATCTTTGTTGATGAAATGCATATGTAGATTAATTCACAAAAAGACATGGGTATCATTAACATTACTTTATTTTTCTATCGCTTGTTGTAGACATGGAAAATTGGCCAAAGGCTTAAATCAATCAAAAGGTGCATCAAAAATTCAAAATAGCATGAAAAATCAATAAATGGAACAAAGGCAATTCAAATCAAAGGAAAATTCAATTAAATGATTAAATAAAGCTTGAAAAGGGGAAAAACACTACGAAATTGATTAAATTCAATTAATGACATAGTTGTTGAAGGAAAAAAATCAAAATGAACCTCTTACCCTTCATGGCTAAATTTAATTACTTTAATTAATTAATAAATCATAATTTCCCTCAACAAAGCAAATTGGAGACAAAATGGACACAAATCACTCACTTTTGTTGAAAAGGGAAAGCCTTTGGAGACCATTTAAATGATTGTCCCCTCCTTGTCCCCCCATTTATGGACAAAGCAAAGCCAATTGACCTTACCCAAGCATAACCACGATCAACTCACTGTACCCCCTACCCTTGGGAAAATCCTATAAATAGAAGACATTTTGAGGCATTATTCATCCACCACATATCTGAGAATTGCAGCCAAGCTCTTGCAATTTGCATCCACACCACTCACTTACCTATTTTCATTGATAATTAGCTTAAATTGTTGATCATTTGTAGATTTCTTATCAAATAGAGCTAGAATTTGATAATTAGATCTATTTTGCTTATCATATTAGTTCAATTTCTCATCATTAGAGTGTCACTAGTGAGGATTTGCAGCTGAGAGCCTCATTTACCACTTAAATATAGAGAACCATGAGATATTTAGATTAATTTGTGCATTATTTAGATTAGTTTGCTTTGAATAGTGTAAATTCTCTTTAAATCTTGTTATTTCATGAAGGTGTTAAACTCACACACACCAAATGGCTTCCACCGTGGGGCTCTAGGCCTCTAAATCCATCATATTTTCATGTTATTTACAAAATTTAGGCTATAATTGCATAAATTTGCTTGTTGTCTGTAGGTTACAGAGAAGAAATCATGCCTGCCAGTAAAGAAGTCATGCCTGAAGCAAAGAAATGTCGTGTATGGGAAATTAAAAATCACCTACAGTCTGGACACTTACGCGGATTAACCTGCAGATTCACACCTGAGAGAAAAGAAGTACCACATGATAAAAAGAAATCACACATCTAGTCATTAAGGTGTCGCGATCTAGATAAAGGTTCCATGCCTTTGACAATTTAAATGTCGCGTACACGGAAATAAAAAGTCGCAACCGCGAAATACTTTTGCATCTGGAAGAAAGGGGGTTTTCTGCCTTCTTCATTTGATTTATCACTTTTTGTCATTTAAATGTCCCTTTGCTTTATTTAAATGTCACGATTAGTTCACTAGTCTTACGCTTCTGATTAATGATTTCACGCATAGGATAATTAAATACTGCTTCTAATATATTTGATTTCGCTTGAGCCCCATAAAGGTGATGCTCGCAGTCAAATAAATCATGCTTGTACTTAATAATATCTCACATACAGTCATTAAAATGTCACATATACTTTTCCTTGAAAATGTATTATTCTGCTAAATTATGCATGTGACCTAATAAATTATTGGTTTTTCTGTCTCAGGTACATGCTCTGTCGCAGAAAAGTGCTCAAATTTTTATTTTTTCTTTTTTTCATGCAAAAAAGAAACAAAAAAAGGATGTCCTATCAGAGTATACCTTGCTGTTTTAGAGGCTTATAAACTTAAGTATGTTTCCTTGAATTGGGAATTTCATCCTTAAGTTTGTCAATTTTGCAAGTATTTTGGTAAAAAGAATCAAGAGCATAATCAAATTGTAGTATTTTAAGCTTTTGATTTTGGTTTCCCCTCACTTTGTTCATTTGTGCTGACTAACTTGTTGGTGGAGGGAACATTTTTCTAAGGTAAGGGAAGGATTTGGAGAGAAAACAAGAAAAACTACTACTTAAAAATGTGCCTAGCCTTTGCTAGCATCACTTAAGGTATTTTTCTCATCAAGCTTGCACATTCCCTTAGCTTGTGGCATTTCAAAGTTCAAAACATAGTTTAATCATAAAAGGGAAAGAATAAACACTTTAATTATAAGAACCCCTTTGTCACGGGGTTGAAAAAGAACAATTGATTGTAAGTGTTTGGGAGAAATCCACTTTTCATGCTTTCAATGAACATGTTTAGAACTTAGTGGGCTCGCCTCCTAAGATTGCCTTAAAGGGCCGGTGAGAGGGACAGCCCAAAGTGGGATACACTTGCCTTTGCCGCAAGAATCCAACCCACTATAAAAAGAAACACGTGTATCCTTAATGGGGTGCATGACAAAAGGATTTTAGCCCTTTCGAACTTCCTCTAGTAGTCCTAATGGATTGCGCAAAATCATACTTCAGTGCGTGTGGGAAGCCCCTTAACATACTTGGGGGATGAACGGTTGAAATCCATTTTGAACGGAATCCACACTACAAAATGGTAAAAATAGCAAAAACTACCTAATAGAGCCATTTAAAAGCCAAATTTGTGCTAGGTAGCTTGCTTGGAAGTCTTTCTTGTGATCAAACTCGTGGAAACATTCAAAAATATACACATTAGAGTGATCTAGGGATATGGTGAACTATTGATGTGTGTGTCGCGATTGTTTTCAACTTTTCAAACAAGAAGTTCCAAAGTACTTGATCAAAATACAATTAAATTTTTAAATCTTACAAATTGATCAAGACTTGTGACACGTTCCAAACCAACCCAACTAGATTGAAATTAAAGAAGGAAGGATTGATCCATAATGATGAGCCTATTTGAGGGAATGTTCGAAGATCAAATTTTGGAAGCATCCAAAAATACTGTATTGATCGAAGAAATGGAATTAACTTTGAAATGGTATAATGAAGCGTATTCCCTTTATTTAGCTCAATCAAGAGATAGGTTTCCTCATAATGATGACACGTCAACTTTAAGAAAGGATGAGGAAAAAAAAAAAGATACTTTATCTAAAGAGCCATCATTAAGATCAATTTGGCCATTCCTTTATGATGATGGGCCATCCGTATCTTCATCCTCCTCACAAAAAGAAGCATTTCAGAGCAACAAAGTTATCTTGGATCAAAGGAAATTGCATAATCAACCTATTTGTGATCGAGATAATAAAGAGTATGGAGTGAAAAATATCGTTCTCAAGCAAGATCTAATTCAAAAACCCCCATATAGCAGGAGTAATCCTTTCATCCTTCGTCCATCTCCTGAACCTCTACCTAGCAAGGTTTCTTCCATGACTTGTACACCTTTCATCCTTCGTCCATCTCCCGAACCTCTATCTAGCAAAGACCCTCCCATAGCTAGCATTCCTTTCATCTTTTGTTCATCTCCCAAAGCTCCACAACTATCCAAAATTCCTCCATCAAAGAATGAGCCTAATGATGACACTTTTCCCATTGACTATGTCTACCCTCAAGGGCTACCTCTAAAAGAAACCCAAGCTAACTTACATCTTGTTGCAAACCTTTTCCATGCTTCAAAGGTCTTGAACCTCAAAGCTTCATGTGCTTCAATGCCTATTATACCCATTCAAAAGGATCCTACATCATTCCTCCAAACATTCCCCACACATATCCAAACATCTACCTTGTCCTTAGAAGTGGCTCCATGTCAAGAGGATAATTCAAAGAGAAAATAAACAAATGTTGATAAAGATCAAGATCAAGATTACATACAATATCCTCCCATATTTGATGAAGGTCCCATATCCATAGAACCTTGTGATGATCCCCTGGCATCCTTTCATGTCTTCTAAGATGAGATCCTTCCATTCCAAGAACAAAGTGCCCTTCCAAGTCCCATATTTTCTCCACTTCCCAAGAAAGATCAAGATATCCCTTCCATAACTTCCAATGAGCATATTGAAAATCAAGAGCAAAATACCATCTCTACACAATTTGAAGATCTTAGTCAAGATCAAAGCATCCCATCATTTCCTTTTCATATTCCTCCATGTTCACCTCAAGAAAACATCATTCTTCCAAATCCCTTGCAAGATAATAAATCCCTTCAAGACTCCGTTGATCCTATCAAATGTGTTCCTATCAAAGCTACTCATGAGCCTATGGGTATAAAGATAAATCTTAAAGATGAGAACCATGGCAATGCGGCTCCTTTCAAAGATATTGATATCCCTTTCACACCTTACATTCCTCCATTCAAACGAAACCATATTCCTTCACTATCCTCCAAATCCATTTTGGGTGCCTATGTCCCAAAACAAAAGTCTTTAGCTCTTCCATCCATACTAGGTCCATATATTCCCCCATCAACCATTCCTATCATCCCTAGTTATCCATTTAGTTACCCTACCATGTATCAAGATCAACGAAGGCACAAATACTTGAAGAATGTCCAAACACCAATCCATATGAACCCTCCATATTATTCCTATTCATCCACAATTCCTAAGTCTTTTGGAAGCACTTTTGATGTGCAACATAAAAATCATAAACCCAAGAATCCATATGTGTATAAAAATCACAATGTCCCATCTAATCGACATGTGAATGAAAAGAAAAATGAAATATCCAAAAGACCACAAAGGTCCATAAAGAAAAATGAAATATCTGAAAGGCCGAAAAGGTCCACCAAGAAAAAAGAAAAATCAAAGACTATGTGGATTCCCAAGTCACTTTTGAAGGACTTGCACAGAAAAGAAGAATCAAAATTGACATTCAAGCTTCCAAAGGCTTCCATTCCATCTCCTTCCAAACATCCTCCACTTTCCAAGTCTAATTTGGGTTCTCATATCCAAAAATCCACTACCTCAAAAGGACCCTTACCTCCTTCATCTATCATTCCTCCATTATTCCACCACTCTTCAAAGTGTGTGTCAAAGTTGATCTTGCCAACATTCCCATCTACAACATACCTTCTTCTTATCCTCACATTCATTTTCCAATGCATACTTTCTGTCCTTCCATCCCTCTTATCAATATCTTTGAGCATCATAGTCATACCCATGGTTTATTACATCATATCTTTCAGAGGAGCATTGTCCAAAGATTCTAATGTTGGGAAAATATTGAAAAGTAAAAAAATAAAAAAAAAAGAAAGAAAAAAAGAAAAAAATGAAAAAAGAGAAAAAGTGCCTTGGTGAAAACCTAGCAATAGGCACCTTGGTAGCAAAAGTAAAGAGAAATAAATCTATCTTATGGTAAAAACCACTTCTTGTGGCACCTTAGATAAGTACCATGATGAAAACTTGGCAAATAGGCATCATGCGTAATTTTTCCTTCTTGCACTCTACACTTGGGGGCAAAGTTTCATCCATTCTATCCTTCATCTTTCTATCATTTATCTCACTTACATCCATATTTCCTCTCTCACCTTTCATCTTGACAAGGTTGAACACATCCATGAGCATTGAGTATCTTGACAGTCGTTATCCTTTCCATTAGCTTATGTACTTGTTGCATCCATGTTACCCTATCATGATCTTGCTTATCCCAAATTCACCTTCATTATTCCTTGACAGTCTTTCAATAATCCCAAAACATCCCTTCATATCCTCCATCACCCCTCTATCTTGATTGTGTTATCTTATCCACATCTCACCCAAATTGACCCTTGGTCTTGATCAAGATGAAGAACTTAAAGTACAAAAAAAATTGTTATTAGAAACTTCTTGACATGTCCACCTCTTTTGGATCCCTCATTTTCATGGCAAAAAATCATTATCCTATGCACTATCTAGCCCTGAATAATTGACTTTCATGGCTTATCCAAAAACATGCTTCACATTGCTATATCATTTTTCCTTAGCTTGGGTATTCTTGAGGAGATAGTCCTACGGGTCACATTCGCATACTTCTTCCATCATAGCCTTTCCATCTCTAATCCATCAGCTTTCAAATCCATCCTTCATGTCCTATATCTTGCTAGACATTGGGGGAAAACCAATGTGATCTTGTTTGAGAGCTGGTAAAAAGGAAAGCATAAAGTGCTTTGAGTTGCATCTTGCATAACAGAGTTTTTGCAATATTGTGAAAGTGTGCCCAAGTCCAACATTTTTCCTATCCAACTGGGGCATTTGATCTTAATCAGTGGATTTCAATAGAGAGGCATGAATTCACATGAAGCAAGGCATTAAACCCAAACGACTTCAAAAAGTACAACATTCAGTCACATCTGAGAGGGAATTATCAGAGCTTCAGAGAAGAAGATTTTTGTGAACCTTTGATGGATATCATTATTCACCAACCAAGAATTTGATTACCACAACTTGATCCATGAGCCTTCATTGACTTTATTATTTGGGATTAAAAATTGACAAAACATTTAAAAGATCAGAATGCTTGGAAGTACTTTTTGAAAATCATGAAACAATGCAAAACACTCGAAGTTTTCTTTTGATGATCTTTTACTTATATCGATTTTTATCACATCTTTTTAGCTAATTGATGATGTTTCGACTAGATTGGCGATGATGGAGACATGATATTTTTCTTGTCTTTGAGTGACTATCTTGAGGAAGATCCAAAAACTTATGTGAATTCATCTAACGACATGGTCATCAAAGAACCATCGAGGACTTTCATATGGGGTGGAGGGTTGACCTTTGTTTGTTTATGCAACATTGAATCTGATAAAACCTAGTATTCATACTCCCATAGTTGGTTTATTCAACTAGTGAGGGTTGTACTGGTTCAAAGAAGAGGTTACCAAATGCAATAAAAAGTGATATTCATATCATCATGTCAGTGGGCAGTGGTGATTGTATCGACTTTCCCATCCCAAATGCTCAATGATGAAAATATATCCTCAAGGCATTTATTTGCTAAAAGCTAGTGACACTTAGGTTAAATGCATTATCATTGAAGGTTAATTGCATTATCATTGAAGGTTAATTGCATCATCATTGAAGGTTAATTGCATTATCATGTTAGATTAATTGCATATGCTGATTACTTGTATTTTTCCAAGGGAAAAGGGGGTTCATTCAATCAAAAGCTTGATCAATCATCAAATGGGGGGTTCAATCAAAGAACCAAGGAAAGTCCATAAATCATAAAAAATGCCCATAACATCAAAGATCCATGAAGTCTGTCTAATCAAAGATACAATGTCATCAAAGTGATACATCAAATCCTGATCAATAACTGAAATATCATGATATCAACAAACTGAAGGAGCTCCATAATCAATCATCTCAATAACCTGTACTCTAGCTAGGTCAAACCATGACTTAAATCTAAATATCTAAGAAGCTAAGGTTCGTATATATATCATTTACAAAAATGTGTCTGTTTGGAAAATCAAGGGAATCATATCAGTATTCTATATCAGTGAATCATTTTATGTCAATCAATCCTATCAAAGTATCAAGCAATCACACCCAGTACCATTTGTTCGTGTCTCTGTATCCTGAGAACGAAGCAGCAGTATCCTACCTATCAGATTGACAAATCACATTCATTGGTACCATTATCCTGATATCCTAATCACTTGTTTCGCTTAACTACAACAGACCTATCTATCTTGGATATGCAAATTGCAAGTCATGGCATATCATCAATATTTTTCAGAAATGAAAACATATTGGACCAATCAATCAAAATCTTTCAAATCAAGGAATCAATATGTTTTATTTCTAAGGGGGCATCAGAGTATCAAATTGGCATCACATCAAAAACATTTATCAATGGGGCATATCATATCAGGTTATCATATCAGTATCATATCATATCAGTTTCATATCAGGAGGTAAATCAGTATCAGATCAATTTATCATATCATATCAGGTTGCATATCACTATTAGAGATAGTATCATATCATCGTACCAACTATCAGAGGTATCAAGAAATCACAGAACTAGAACAGAATCAAATCATCATACCAAGGGAATCTTTGAATCGGTGTTCTTCGCACATCAACTCAAAGAGGGGCATTTGTAGACATGGAAAATTGGCCAAAGGCTTAAATCAATCAAAAGGTGCATCAAATCATCAAAATAGCACGAAAAATCAATAAATAGAACAAAGGCAATTCAAATCAAAAGAAAATTCAATTAAATGATTAAATGATTAAATAAAGCTTTAATAGGGGAAAAACACTATGAAATTGATTAAATTCAATTATGACATAGTTGTTGAAAGAAAAAAATCAAAATGAACCTCTTACCCTTCATGGCTAAATTTAATTACTTTAATTAATTAATAAATCATAATTTCCCTCAACAAAGCAAATTGGAGACAAAATGGACACAAATCACTCACTTTTGTTGAAAAGGGAAAGCCTTTGGAGACCATTTAAATGATTGTCCCCTCCTTGTCCCCCCATTTATGGACAAAGAAAAGCCAATTGACCTTACCCAAGCATAACCATGATCAACTCACTGTACCCCCTACCCTTGGGAAAATCCTATAAATAGAAGGCATTTTGAGGCATTATTCATCCACCACATATCTGAGAATTGCAGCCAAGCTCTTGCAATTTGCATCCACACCACTCACTTACCTATTTTCATTGATAATTAGCTTAAATTGTTGATCATTTGTAGATTTCTTATCAAATAGAGCTAGAATTTGATAATTAGATCTAGTTTGCTTATCATATTAGTTCAATTTCTCATTATTAGAGTGTCACTAGTGAGGATTTGCAGCTGAGAGCCTCATTTACCACTTAAATATAGAGAACCATGAGATATTTAGATTAATTTGTGCATTATTTAGATTAGTTTGCTTTGAATAGTGTAAATTCTCTTTAAATCTTGTTATTTCATGAAGGTGTTAAACTCACACACACACTTGTTTTAATGATAAAAATACAACTCCAATAAAAAAAGAATAAAATAGGGCAAACAATAAACAACAAACATGAATCAAATTTAAAGTCTTAATTTGAATGCCGTTAGGTAGGTCTAAGCTTTTTCCAACTTTGTTTTTTTCTTAATTCTCTATTTTTTACTTTATTTTTTTAAATTCTCTTTTTTTTTTCTACTTAATTTTTTAAAAATTCTATGTTTTTCTACTTTGTTTTTTTTTAATTCTTTGTTTTTTTTACTTTGTTTAATTTAAATTTTATTTTATTTTTACTTTTTTTAAAATTCTTTATTTTTTTCTACTTTATTTTTTAAAATTCTATTTTTTTTTCTATTTTATTTTTTAAAATTCTATGTTTTTTCTACTTAATTTTTTTAAATTATCTTTATTGTTGTTTTTTTCTTTGCTCTTTTTGCTTGAAAAAAAATGAATTTAATTGAAGAAAAAGAAACATCAATATTACCCACCTCTCAATTATAAATATGCAGAGATATTTGCATTTTTTGTTGTTGTCCTCCATTCGTTCCTTTGCAAGTTTAATTTATCATTTGGAAGTTCTTAATGAAGTTGATAATAGGGAACTTCTTTATACATTGTTTATTCTCTTATCTTAATATTCTTCTAGGAATTATGAATGGGTGTGCATGTCAATATTATAGTAAGTTTTATTCTTTTTAAATATTTTAGTATCTAATGTTGTTAGATGTTAAAGATGGTCATCACATTAGAGATGGTCTCTATTTAAGAAAAGGAAAAGCATGACCACTCACCCATACTTTAGGGCCTTAATCTTAATCTAACCTTCAAACATTGGAATATCTAAAATTACTATGAAGATTTTGATATTGTGGTGGAAATATGATGTCTAGGGTGATGTAGTGTTAGTCTAAGCTGCAAATGAATCCACAGAATTATTTGAAGAGTTCTTAGTGCTATATTCCCAATGAATCATTATTTTCAAGACATATACTAGATTATGACCATGTTCATAAAAAAATTACTCTAATTTCAACATTCATTTAAACTTAGTTTATGTGATAAACAAAATAAACTATGGACCTAATTCCTATGAATTTGGTATAAAATTAGAAATACATAATAATGTTATTTATATTCATGAATTGATTGATTGATTGAATATTGAAATCAAATAATAGAATACATGTACAAGCCTCTTAGATGAGTGAATCAAAATGAAAAATATACAAGAGATTGCAAGTTAACTTGTAAATATGATAAGAATTAAATTGATCAAGTGAGAAAGAGGTATCTATTGATTAGAAGGAGGTGACACCTAATTTCATTGATTAAGAACTAATGAGGAAATACTAAGAGTTGAACAAATGAGATCAAGGATTATAGATGTAATTACTATCTACCTTGGTGAGAAATAAATTATCCTAATGTCACAATCTTCAAAATACCAATTCTTGGAAAATAAGAAGTTTCATCTTGTAGGTTTCTAAGCAAATGGAACATCTGAGAGGTAGGAAATGATCATGTAGCATTACAGAAGAAAATCATAGGAAATTTAGGCCTTAGGAGTTTTATATTAGCCAAGAGGAGCTATGGGAGGGGTTCATAAGGGAGTTGGGGATGTATTCGCAACAAACAGGGGAATAGCTATATAAATGCTAGCAGAAATCTCAGAACTCTAACCATAGTGAAAGATCAACATAGAAACAAAAATTGAGGGGTGAATAGCTATGAAAGGGTATTTGAAATAAACTCAAACTAAGAGGGATGTTATTCAAAACTAAGAGGAGGCAAAATGATATGGCGTCAAAGAGAAAGAGATGGATTTCTCTAAGGGGTAATGAAAGCAGTAAGGTAAGATAAGAATTTGCATCTTTGGAAGCCAATGTAGGATAAAATTAGAAAAATGGGAGAGTTTTTTAGAGGACTAGACAAGTTGGAGGAAATGAGAGATTGGGTTTGCAAACCCTAAAATTAAAAACAAGACAAATATGGAAACATAAGGGGATAAAGAGGGAGAGGTTAGCAAGGCCAGGGCTATCAAAAAAGAGAAGGGAGAAGAAAGTAAGAAGAAGGAAGCAATGCCAACAAACCACGCAGTTGGCAAAGCATCCATCAAATTTGTGGAGAAGTTTCTAGAAGTTTAGAAAAGGAAGCTTCAACAACAAGCCATAATTGGTAAGTTTTAGAATATCTCCATTTCATTAAAGGATTTAGAAAAATGGATGAATGAAAATTCAAATGATTTAGAAGAGGTTGATATTCTAGATTTTGAAAGTGGGTTTTTCTATTGGAAACTACAATTGAAGCAATTGTTGTATTGTCATTGATGTCAAACCTTAACTAGTAAGGCAGTTGCTATCTAAGAAAGTACTATATCTATTGATTGATGAAAAGGATTAGGGAAATGGATATAAAAATAAAACCTAGGGAAATGTTGAGTTATTTGATACTGCAATGAGTACTTGATTATGTGGCATAGTGATAAGATAATGTATTTTTTATCTAATTAAGAAGAAAGACTGAAGAAGTAGGCTTAACCGAGCAAAAGTGAAGAAATCTAGTTTAAGCCGAGTGATGTTAGTGTCGATCGAGCACCAGTATATGCCGAGTAACTTTAGTGTTGTTTGAACATCAGTTTATGCTGAGTGTCAGGAAATTACCGAGCAAGATAGTGTTAGTCGAAGAAGATAGTTTTTAGAGATGACCAAGTTACGCAGTGATGAGCAAGGAGATGAACATAGTATTAACCAAGCATCAGTAATTTATATTTGGAGGAATAATTTATATTTCCAACTGACACAGTTGAATTCTTGGGTTATGTAAATTGTGTTGACTTTATTAATTAATTGAATGGAGAATTTAAAGCTTGGTAAATCATTTTATTATGAATTCAATAAGAAGATTGAAGATGTTTCTAGAAGGAAGGATGAAGAACCTAAATGATGGAAGGATTCGATGAATTTGACCTAAACCTAAGATCTACGGAGGAGATTACACAACAAAAGATGGATCTACCTATTGAAGAGGTATAAAGGAAAACCTAAGTATGTGTGTGTGTATGCTAAACACCTTCATGAAATTAGGATATTTAACTATCAAATCAAAGAAAATGCAATACAAATTTAACTAAGAAATGAAACTAAAATCCATGACATCTCATGGTTCTCTATCAGATATGGTAAGTGAAGATCTCAGCTTAATCTCCACTAGTGACACTTCTAAAATGAGAAAATATGATGCTATTAATGCTTAATCTAGCTCTCAAATTGATAATGTGATACAAAGATAATTCAAATGCTCTCAATTGATATGAAACTAACTATAATTGTGATGCTTTGCAAATGAATTTCTAAGATCCCTATTGCTCTCAAAATGCCTCTCATTTATAGTAAATTCCCAAGGGTAGGGGGTAGAGTGAAGTAACCATGATTTACCTTTGGTTGAGTCAAAAACTTTGCAATGTTTTTAAATGGGGGCACAATTTAAAAGTTTGTCTGAAAGCTTTGGACAAAAGGAAAAAATTGAGTGGTTGAGATTGAAAGATTAGAATGAGTGATTGAGATTCATTCTTTTTGAGTGATTTGTGTCTTTTTGTCCTCAATTCTCATTGGTTGCTCCATTTTGTTGAAAGATATTAGGATTAATTAAATTCAATTAATTAATTAAATTTAGCCATGTAAGGAATAGGTTTATTTTGATTTTTGATTTAACAACTATACAATTAATTGATTAAATCAATTATATAGTGTTTTTCACCCCTTTAAGCTTTGATTTAATTATTTAATATCATTATTTGATTTTTCCTTTGATTTAATGATTTTGTCCAATTTGATTTAATAAATGCCCATTTAAATTGATTTGATCCTTTTTTATGAGAATTAGTGCATTTTATTAAGATTTTGCAATTTGATTATTTTTAAAGCACTTGTCCAATTTTTTATGTCTATAGTATGAGGTTACAGAGTATGCCATAGTATGTTGGAGTTGTTGATGTTATTGACTGATAAGTCTAAGCAGGAGGCCAAAGGTGAAGGAGTTGATGAGAGTTGTGATTGCTTGAAGAAAATTCTGAGAAGATCAGAAATGGAGATGGTAATGGAATCCAGCCAGTAAATCAACATATATGTGTGAATTGGATCTGTTATTTGCAAAGTGAGTTGTATTTTTTTCAAATCAGAAACTACTACTACTTTCTAACCATTGTATCAGTCCAAATCCTTTAATCATGGTTGACCTAACAGTCATTTTTTAAATCCTTTAATCAAGATGACATTCTAATGAGATGTTTTTAAGCCCTCTAACAAGGCCACTCCTAACAGGGTGATTGAAATCCTTTAACAAGCTCACACCTAGCAGTGTGTTTGTAAACCTTTAACAAGGTTGGCTTTTAACAGAACTCACTTCAAGTTAAATATTTTGGACAGTGGACTGCATGTTTTATGTTTCTGGTATATATATATTCTTTAGAGACTGAGTTGTGTTGGTGATTAGATCTAAGATTGTAAACGTGTTAAAAGTTCAATTGGTATATCTAGACCCAAGAACAACTAATTCACCCCCCCTCCTCTCTGTTGTTATAAATTATATTAACAATTGGTATTAGAGTTGTTGGTGGTTACAATGAACAAGTTTAAAGGTAATTAAAGAAAATGATCAAGATGTATAAAAAGGAGGTACCGAAGTTGAACAAGGAGAACTTCCCTGCATGGAAGAGTCTGATGAAACTACATCTAGTTGGTTTTGGAGATTCAATTAAATACTATGTTGAACATGACTATGTTATACCTATTGCACCTTCGACTGTCGAGGAGATGAAAATAATTAGGAGCACAATCGAGAAATGTTGGAGATTGCATCTGATCTAAGCTATCCTAAATTTGAAGACATCAAGGATTGCACTACTACAAATAAAATGTGGGATACTCTTGCAACTATTTACAGTGGTGATACAAATGTATTAAGAGCAAAAGCTAAAAGCTTGAGAGGTAAGTTTGATGAGATGAAAATGCAAGAAGGTGAGAATATTGCTCAATATTGTGGGATAATCAAGGAGATAGTGAATGCTATTAGAGGAGATAATGGAATCATTGATGATGAGAATGTCATTGGAAAGGTATTGAGAAATTTTCTTCTTATATATGCCATCAGAATTTTAGTAATTCAAGAATCAAGATGCAAACCTGGTAATGTTTTAACTATGAAAAGCCTTGTTGGTAAGCTTGCTACTTTTGAACTTTCTAACTATGATAACTACATTGTTCCTAATGTTGAATCTACATTCAAGTCACAAATGGTTTTACATAAATCTAAGAGAGAAAAAGAAAAATGTGTGAAAAGTGAAAGTGATAATGAAAGTGATAGTGACACTTCTAATGAGGAACTGGATGATCTTGAGGCACTCATGGCTAGAAGATTGAAGAGAGGAAAAGGAAAATATAAAGGTAAACTTCCTATAATCTGCTTCTCATGTAACAAAGGTGGCCATATTGCTACAAGGTGTCTTGACAAGAATGACAAGGATGAGGAAAGAGAAAGCAAGTACAAGGATAAGAGAGATAACATAGATTACAGAAGGTACATAGATTACAAGGATAAAGATAAGAAATCTTGTTATATTTTAGAAGAGGAAACTGATAGTGATAGTGATGATTTTGATATTGAAGTAGCTTATATTGCTATGAAAGATGATTATGATGATGATGAGAAAACTGCACTTATTTCTTATGTGAGTAAAGGCAATAAATGGATTATTGATAGTGGTTGCTCACATCACATGACTGGTGATAAAAGTAAATTTGAAACCCTAGATCATTACAAAGGTAGAAGTGTTAAGTTTGGTAATGATGCATCATGTCTTGTGAGAGGTAAAGGATCAATTAAGATAATTGATAAGATCGCATGTGAAAATTCCTATTGGATTGAAGGTCTTAACTATAATTTATTGAGTGTTGCACAACTTAATAGCACTGGTTACTGAGTGGAATTTCATCACAAAAAGGCTAAAATATTTGATGCTACTGGTGAACTAATTGGAAGTGGAGAGCAGACTAGAGGTAATTTATTCTATATGGATCTATCTGAAGAGACATGCTTTTTTGCACAATTTGATGATGTTTGGTTATGGCATAAGAGGCTATGTCATGTTAACTTTGACAATCTGATGAGTATTACTAAAAAGAAGAAAGTTAGAGGTTTGTCGAGATTGAAGAAACCTGATAATGTAGTGTGTAAACAATGTCAATTGGGTAAAATGACTAAGTCTAGTTTCAAGAGACAGATATTTACTTCTGAGAATGCTTTGGATTTGGTTCATACTGACTTTTGTGGACCTATGGGTGTACAAAGTTATTGTGGTGCTAAGTATTTTATTATGTTTGTTGATGACTGCACTAGGATGATGAGTGTAATGTTGTTAAAAGAAAAATCTGATGCATTTCAGTTGTTTAAGTGGTATTTGGCAAATGTTGAAAAAGAAATAGCTAGAAGCCTGATGTCATGCCCCTATCTGCTCCTGGCTTGGTTTCTAATCCTGCAGTTCATATAGATCTTTTGGTGTGATTTCATGTTTTGGTTTGGATTTATTTATATCCAGACTCTTCTTGTGGTGATTTGGATTATAGCTTTGTCTAGATTTTGATTTATATCTCTGACAGTATGTGGGCATTATTATTGTGGAAATATTCTTGATCATGTCTTATTTGGTAATAAAACTTGGCAGGAAGTTGTTAATTTTTTGTTAGATTATAGTGTTGGATCTATTTGATTTAATGAAAACAGTTTCTGATTCTGACTTTCCTGAGCTATCGGTTTTCTCTATTAAATTTATGTACTTTGGAAAAAAAATTTCTTATAGGAGATGATTTGTCATGCCCCTGACAGTCTCAGGCTTTACTAATCAATGTTATGTTATGGTTGGATTTCTAGTTTGATTAGCATCGTTTTATCTGGAACAATATTTATGTTAGACTTCTATGAGTTTGAACTCTGACTTCGTTCATTTGAACCTTGTTGTTTGGAATAAATATGTTTATCTCTGTAATAGGTATTTTGGTTCTACCAGACACTCAAAAAATTATGTCTATTCTGTAGCTTAATGAGATTTTCTTATGTAAGAATTGGTATAGACTGACTTTTGAATTAATGGTACTGGATAGTTCAGTTAGAGATTCGAGTTTTGGCATAATTGTGGAAATAAGTACAACTAAAACGGTTAGACAATTGTCTTATAATTGGTTCATTGTTTTGGAATTCTAAATAATATGTTAAACATAATTAGAATTGGATTTATTATTATGGATAAATGTATCTTGATGATGCAGATAGTAAATAGAGATTGTTGTTACTTAATTTTAATCAAATTTTGAGTTCAAAATAAAAATGTATATATATACATATATTGATGATTGATTGTTTTAGAAATTATGTGGCTTTTCTTTTTGCTAAAACTAAAAGAATTATCTAAGTTAGCATACCCTATCTTGTATGTTAGAAGGAGGTTAGTTTGGTTAGTGTTAGTAGTTTGGAATTGTTAATGTGCTGTTATCAATGATGCATAAGCTAGTTTTTTTTAAACCTAAGATCGACAAATGTTATCTAACCTAGATATATTTAATCTATCCCTAAGCCTTCCTATTTGTGACCTAGCTTGAAGACATGACTTATCACACGGTAGGGTTTAATTGCACTTTCATCGCATAGTGGAGTTAGTGGGGTTTAAGCTATTTTTGGGTTATGGGATTGTACGTTGATGGACATATGGCAGGGAATGTATTGTGCTTGCTGAAAGAGATAAGCTCGAATTGAATGAGCTCATTGATGTAATTCATCTTTGTGTTTTGATGTCCGCCATTAGCTCTGGTGAAGAAGTTGCAATTGAACAATGACACCATCTTTCACCATGCATTGATGCGACAGTTTGGGTAAACAGTTAGTAATGGACTTGTTTTCCTGTTATATTTTATATGATAAGATGCTTGGGATGGGAAGGGGTTTTCATGGCAAGTTTTACCCTTCTATTCGTGGTCATTTGGGAAGTTTTGTGTTTCATATACTGTCATCTCTGTATTTGCATTGTGGGCTCTTTTGCACAACACTTGGTCAGTTAGTGGAAAGAGATCTTCATGGTTGAGATAAGGGTTCGACTGTGAAGCTCACCAGGCAGGAGCTAGCATTGGCATACTTCAGTTTTTGGATACCTCCCCACACAAATAACAGGCAGGGGCATTCTCTCACCTTATCCTCTGTTTCCATTATTTTCTGCAAATGAAATATTAGAATGTTTAAATGCCGCTGTTAGATAGTTGATGAATGTAAGGTCTTTGTGATTGTATTCTCTGTGAGCTCGGTCATGAACCGGTTTCTTCTTGGATGTTTTAAGAAGCTTATTAAAGTTAATAGATGTTATGATTAGCAGAGGAATTTGAAACGAACGACTGTTTCACTCTTGATGTTTGTTTTTAAGTTGAGGAAGTAGAAGATTGGTTTTGTGTGGTATTAAATATGTGTTCTTATTATGCTATTTTCGAGCATATTGTGTTGAAGGGTTTTCTTTGAATCTGAGTATGAAGTTTGACAGTGTTTTCTTTAAGCTTGTGCCGAACTATGGGGAATATAGTTTGTTGCTATGAATATGGTTATACCATAGTGCTTTTTGTTTCGATGTCTACCTTTTAATGTTTATTATTAAGGAGATATTCGGGGATGAGTATCAACTTATACTCTTGCATCATAGGTGTCGTTTAAGGTATCCTTGAGTTTACTCCTTTAGCTATCTGAATATGTGTTATGTAATGCCCAAAAGTTCGGGCCAAAACACAACCAACAAATTTTTTTTTAAAAAAGGTTATAAGTTCCACGTTCACGATGCGGGACAAAAGTGCTAATGACGAAGTCCCAAAGCGACAAGAGGTCAAACCTCAACAAGTTGTTTACCGAAGGATGCTAGATGAAATTCAATATAATCAAAGTTCGTTAATCAACTTGACGATCAATTTTGTCAAACGTTAATCTATTAGTCCTTTAGATTATCTAAGAGGAATAGAATGTTTATTGATAATGTTATTCTTTAGATAGGTTAACCATTTCCAATTATGTAAATTTCAAGACCAATTCGATTATGAAAATTAAATTGGAAGCTAATGAAAAATATTGAATATAAATTTCAATAATCATCTATACTAATTTCTGTTCAAAATGAGTACATATTAATTCAATTAATGATTACATTATTCCAATAGATCAATGCACCTATTAACTAATTAATAAATCTAAAGGAAACATTATTTAATAATGTATATTCAAAGATTAAAACTAAATTGTACATATGAAATTAATTATAATATATTAATTAATTAATATAATTATTAATTAGTTAATATATTATAATATATTAATTATCATTACATACGTGTCATAAATCTAGTTATATGACATCATATATAAATAGCAAAATAAATATTTAAAACATTGTCAACTAACATCTAACTATTATTATTAACATGACATTAATACAAAATACTAATTTAACTAACAATCTAAGCTCACTTAACAATAACTAAACTACCTAAATAACCTAAGCTACTTCCTATCTCCCTAGCTTCCTAGCCTAGCTCACTATCCCTCTTCCTAGCTCCCTAGGAATCTCCCTCAATCCACGTGCCTTTAGAAAAAGACAACATCATAAAGCAAGTTTAAAAAGGTGGGCTGTTTAAGGGAGTTGAAATAGTCCCCCAAAGTTGGCGCCAAGTAAGGGGGAATAAAGGCTATAATAAGAAGGGGGCAGGCCTAAAAAGACTTGGGCCCACCAAACTTAAAGCCATAAAACAAAGCAAAGGAGGGAAGGCAATTTATTTCAAGTTTTATTGCCCATCTCCATGACCTGCGCCAACTTGAGCATGGGGAAGTGGGAGACATGAAAGAGGAAGTCAAAGTGGGTCCCATTACTTTGTCCATGACATGGAATAGTACCCATACAAATTTAATTTCATGCTAAGCATGGGCAAGAAGAAGCATGCGCAGGTTTTGAAGACAAGAAGGTTAATGCATTCAGAAAAAGGTTTATGATGTGTCAGCTCAAGGACACAATCTTGACCCATAGAAAGGTTTGAATTAAAACAAAGACTTGACATCCCTCCACATGTGCCATGTTATGGGGAAGATATTAAATAAGGTAAGGGGGTAAAGTAGATTAATAATTTATTTGTTTAATATATATTGAGGTGGCAGGATTTAATATATAAAATTGACTGTGGTAAGAGATTGTATGGGAATTCTTTTCCCATACAATTTTCAGAGAATAGAAAGCCAAATTTTCTATGAAACAGAATTCTTCTAAGTATGAGAACATTATCTTTTTCCTTTTCAACAATGAGTAGAATATTATCATTTTATTTGTTTCATTATTGCATTAGGAAGTCTATAGTCTTAAATTTGATAGTGTATCAATAAGGATTAAATATAGTTGATTGACAACCGAATGAGATTTCCACGTAGAAACTAACATGATTATTTGTTCATAGTTGTTCCATTACAATTTATAGAACTAAAAGTGAGATATGAGTCACATTTAGAGATTGTTTTCAACGATCATTACATTTAGTTCATCATATATGATACTACGATATTCATATATCAATCCAAATATGGAAGCATAATGAAATTGCTACAATATTTAATCTATCATTGTGGATAACTCATTTGCAAAGAGAGATTATTTTTCAATTATCGTGAGAGAGAGAGAGAGAGAGAGAGAGAGAGAGAGAGAGATCTTTTATCATGTTTGCAAGAATTCATCTTAACATAAAGAAATCCATTTCAACTCATTTACAAATACATGAATAAAGTTTACAACATCCTAGTTTCAACAAAGCATTGCAATGAATAATTCCACACAATGAAAGATCAAGATAATAACAATCTCTCATCCATTTCATCTTCACAATAGCTCCAAATGAAAGGCATTACATTCTCTTTTACATCAAATGAAATCTAAATACAAAGAATGATTCACAATGGAATAAAAGGGATGTCTTCTCTCAACCATCCAAAAGATGAAAACCTCCATGATAGCTCCTCTTTGAGCTTCCACAAATCTGCAAATATATACAAGGCAAGGGAAAGACCATGGGAGCTCACCTCCCATCCTAGGCCTCTCATGAGGCCACCCCCGAGCTTGGGGAAACCACATCAAATAGGATACATTCACTCATATACAAACACTCACAAGAAACATACAATTGCAAGAGCCCAAAATTCCCTCAAGGGTATAACTAAGGAATTCCATGAACTCCTTTTGTGGGGTGTGGGTGGACAACCCATGGAGATAACCATTGCATGAAAACAAGGCCACACATGGACCCAAATATGCTCAATATCAAAACAAGGCCACACATGGACCCAAATAAGCACATTATCATAACAAGGCTCACATGGCCAATCTTCCCTCCTTATAACCCCAATGCCTCATGGGCTATATGCAAGGTTACTTGGGGAAAATCACTCACCCAAGTTTCATCCTTCCCCACACATGGAGGAGACTCTACACATGGAGTTGCCTCCATTTCCCACACCCCCTCTTGATTGCTCTTCCCTCCCAAGGGTGAGTGAATCCAAGAGTAAACAACCCCAAATCCAATTACAAGAAAAACATAATACATGCTTGCTCTCACCATGACCAACCATGGGGAGCTAAAACACAACAAATAAGAAATGCAAGCTTCCTCCATGACCAACCATGGGGAGCCAAAGAACAAATACACAACACATACAAATACTACAACAAAAATGAGAGAAATGAAGAGCAAGATCCTCCAACCTATGATCCAATGCAAAATGATGAAGTTTTGAGTCTTCTCCTTCTTCTATCCTCAGCTTTTCCCTTCTCCAAGTTTAGTGGTCTCTAAAGGTAGAGAGTGGGTGAACAACCCAAACCCCTCTAAAAGTTCTACTAAAAAGGGACCCCCTACCAACTCTCCACAACCCTCATAAAGATGGTCCTAGGAAGTACTTCTGGGTCCATGATGCAAGTTGCAAATTCGTTCAAGATTAAATGGGCACTATTGGAGGGGACAAAAAGGTCAAAATGTGGCTTCTCCCATGCTTAAATTACCCCTAACCTATGGGTACAAGGAATGGGCTACCTAAAAAGCATGAAACTACCCCCTAGGGTCCCATTTAACCCTCCAAAAGCCATGGTTTAGTTAATGCACGAAAATGTAAGGTATGACTTCACTTAGGGGTCCTAAGACAAGAGGATGCACTTAGAATACCCCCTCTAGGAAGCTTCTAGGACTTGCTCTCGCACTCCAATCACATGACATACCTTAGTTAACAAATAACTCTAGTGTCAAGTGACACTCACATAATTAACATCACAATTAAGGTATGTCCAACATATTACAACACTTAACAATCCTACACATACATTCACATTACGGTTACAAAATAAAACACTTCACAACGAGGCCCTGGTCTCTTCATTAGACGGGGCCTTGGATTTACCGATAGCACAAGCATTCAATGTGGTTTCCCCGAATATTTCCATGGTCCTTCCACCTGCAAAAACCTTAATGCAGCATCAGTAATTCAAGGAAGAAAACCATCACATATAAACCTATAAGATGTAATATCCACACATTATTCATAACTCAATTGCATACATGAAATCACACAACAAGTAATGATCTTACACAATTCAATTGAACATTCAATCACATAGAATGAAATGTCATAATTCAATTGTTTGCACGTAATCATATAGGATTCAATAATCACATCAAATAAATTCAATTTGCATAACTCAATTCATACTTCAATTGCATATATAATTCATAATTTAATTTGCATAATTCAATTCACAGTTCAATTGAAATCAAGATCATCCATAATCTATCATCATTATAAGATAATCTTCAGGTTCTCAAAACATGAAGATAATAATAAAGTCTAACATGATCAAATCCAAATCCACTAATCATGGATCCACATACAGAGTCGACAAAATGTATAGTCTAACATGTCCATCATAACATAATAGTAAATCGAATGAGTCCAAGTATCTCAATTTTCCTTAGTATAACATTTAAGATAAATCGATGGTTCAACATCGGTAAGGGGTAACCATAATAGTCGGGTCCTATAAAATTCTTATCACAAGTATGATTAAATTTCCCAATCTAGGAAAACAAAATGCAGAATAATCCTATTAGTCTAGGATCTAACAAATCCTTGTTCAGGGTTCTAATAATATCACCAGAACATCACTATGGTATAATCATATAATACATCGTCAAAACATTACTCATCCTCCTCGTAGGAGTTACTAGAATCATCACATCAACTATTAATTAAATCCAAGATAAACTTAAGACTTAACACATAACTAATTTGGCATTTACATCTCGACTTCTCGAATCAAATCTTTTCGACAAAAGGACTCAATGGAACCTTAATAGTCTAGCTAGATCTATGATCTGCAGGGTAACATACTGCATCCAAGATTCACTTTCACAATTAATAACCTAGAGATATCACCTCTATCATTGCGACACTTAGTTGATAGGTCCTGATATGAAGGTACAATATATAGGTCTATTCTGAGGTACAATTCTGTTAGGGATTTACGAATCATCCAGATACTACAACACCCCTTAATCCTCCGACATCAAACTGTCAAGGAAAAGGTGGAAACGGGGTGGGCCTTACATGTTATGTCTATTGGGTGTTTGTCACTGTTTTGGATCAGTCAATAGTGAAAATGTAGGTATTTTGTTGTACCAAATCTTGACTACGAGCTAGATGATTTTACAGAAATAATTACAAGTGTGAAATATAGTTTTGTTTTGACATTAGGAAATGCAAGGAATATATAGGAAAGTCAATTAATATCTTTTTCAGTCATTAAGGAAGTTCCACTTTGATTTTTTTAAATGTAGATGACGGTTCTTATTATTCTGTTATTCATTTTATGTAATCGGCAGATTCAGTAGTATTATAAAGTAGATGTGTTTTTGTTAGGACTGAGATGACTAGTATGGTTTTCCAATGTGTATTTATGGACTTGAATTTTGCGAATGATGAGTTACGATTTAGAATTAGAATTTTGTTTTGAACCTTTGTTTAGTCAATAATTATGAATGTTTTGTTAATCATTTTGAACTATTATTTACAAGTCAATATAATTATATATCCCTGCTAGAATATGTATATGTATACACAAGCCGTGGTGTATACATGTACATACGCCGACATGTATATAAAAGTATGAACTTATAATTAACAGAGCAGGATGTATAGCAAATTGGTTATAATTAATTGGTTTATGGCAAGCTTGTATGTTTGTTAAATGTGATGGGTGTTGTGTTGATTCAGTTGATATATGATTATTTTAGTTCTTTTCTATTCCATGGAATCGTGATTTCAATATGGACATTTTTATTGTATAGTTTCAGATATAATGCTAAGTTAATGTGGAGGTTATTATTTGATTGGGTTTGTGATGGAGAAAGTATTGTGATCTTTTCTTCTTTTAGGAAACATCATGTTTAAATATGTACGCTATGGAAAATGGAAACATGGATCTAAATGGATTTCTGATTGTTGTTTCAATTTTATAATTGATGCAATAGAAATGGAGTGTTAGTTGAAATTGTGTAATGTAGTTTATTTCATTTCAATCATTAATTGCTAGATCAAGTGTTTTGAGATAATGCAAGTGTGATCCTTAGATTGGGGGGGCTGACACTAGTCTATTACCTTGTGGTGATAGAATTTCTGTCAGTTGTGACTGACACTAGTCTATATCCTTATGGGAAAGAATTTCTGTCAGTTGTTTAATTAAGTGATAATTATAAATTCAAGGGATATGGGTTTCAATTAACAAGATAAAACATTATGGTTTCATCAGACATAATGGACTACTACGAGGTTTCCTTATGGATACATAGCGTAGGTCCTTATGTGGACACCCATGAACTATTGGATCATTACCTTGTCATTTTCTTTGCGAGTTTATTTCTATTAGAAAGAGATACAATGCCTGCTATTTTTGGTGTTACAAGAATGGAATTATGTTATTAGGTTTCAATAACATCTGTATTTAATCTGCATAATTGTTATGTTTTACTGACTTTTATGGTTGCAGAATTCTGGAGATGATTCGTTATCTTAATTAATGTGACTGAGCCCTGTTTGCAATTGTGCTTGTGTTTATTCTTGATTTTCAGGTTTTAGATGGATAAATCAATGACTATGGGACAGTGGTTAGCAGCTGTTAAGATTTATGGGAAACAGATCATTTCTTGGTTATTAGTTATCAGAACTATTCGTAGAATGTATAGGATTGGCTGAAAAGGAAATTTTGTATTTGAAACTAAGTCTTTGAATAAAGAGTATTCTCATTACTCTGATGTATTTCAGTTGAAAACTATAAAGCTCTTAGAAGCAGTTACTATGTTTATATGTTCCAATTTGTAATTCAAAAAAAAATTATTATTATTACTATGGTTCTATGTGGTTTTGTTTATGGTTGATTCTTCATTGGTTTTATCTTTTAGTTTTTAGTTTTTTGAGGTGTTACATGATTATTTTAAGTTTTAAGAAAACTCATTCCGTAATGGGAAGAGGAATTCCTATGCTATAGTTAATATTTCATTAATGGAATTTTGATGCTAAGTAAGTCAGTATATGTTAAGGAAAATATTATTAATTATATAGTTAATATAAGTTGTTGAAATGATTTTTACTATGATGATGCTAATTGTTAAAATTGAAATGAAACTAAAAGAGAAATAAGTTAGTAGAATTGTTAGAATGAATCAATTAGTGGTAAGTTAGTTATTAAAAATTAGAAAGAGGTGTTAGTATTACATTAACATCCTATGTTATAATGGTAAGATAGTCTTGGGGGTTAGTAACTTCTCTAACCTAAACCATGGCTTTGAAACACTTCCTAAGTTATTCATATCACATGACCTAATATGGTTTTGACTTACTAACCTCACTTTGCTTAAAACATTTTTTTTGCAATGTTCGAATGTGCATTGAGATTATGAATGTTATATCAATGTGTGATTTAATTCTTAAGCACGTGTCTTTGGGAATTCTTGGTTAGTACTGATACTGCAGTGACAACTGTTGAACTATTGAGTGGAAGTGGCAGTAAAGGATAAGTTGGTAGTTAATGCAGCTACAACATGCATAGTAGAATTGATTACTTTAGTTTGCTATCTACCATTTGTATTGGCAAGGGTTTTTAGTTGTGAGGAAATGTGTTTTGCTACCTGGAATGGTTGTGAGAATGGGGTTATTCAGTTCAGCTTGGAGGGAAAAATGGTTGCATTTTTGTGTGTTAATAGTGGAATTTTCCATGATGTTTATCACCAATATCTCAGTTTGGGAATACCATTTGGTTTTCATGCTTGTGAACTGAGCTCTGTCATGGTGTGTTCAATTCTTTTGCTATGCAAAGGTTGATTTCTGGAGTAGCTTGCCAGTTCGGGAGTGTGGATTTTGGATTTTATTTGCAAGATTTAGAACACCCTCACTCTGTAACATAGGCAGGGGCATTATCTTCCTTATCTCTTGTTTTTTTTTTTGAGTTTAGCATAAGAGAATATATGGGTTGTAATTTCTCACTGCTCTATTCATTTTATGAGGAATTATTCTATATGTGTATTGCAAATGCTTTTCTCTATTATGATCATTGCAGTCTCTTCAGTCTCTATAATTTACTTGCTTAAGTCTGTCAAGATTTGGGGAAAAGAATTTGGGACTCAGTGTTGGAAGATTCTATTCCTATTGTTTTGTGCTTTTTGTTCAGTAGGATTAAAAAAAAGATTAGGGGTCTATTTATTTGCCTGTTACAAGACTCTGCGATTTGTCGAGCTCTGGAGTTTTGTGGCTTTAGTTACGATTGCAGTATGAGTCATAGTTATGGGAGATTAGTGATGTATTTTTCTTTTTGAGTCCTCATAGTAAGATAGTATTTGGTAAATTTTTGGTTCAGTTAATGGCAGTTTCTTGTCAGAGGATAAGCTTGGGTCTGTCAGTAGAATTTTCATTAGGAATCGTGTTTATATGAAGAACGTTCTATAGCGGGATGTGAAACATAGTTTTGTCTTATTCTCAGTATTGTGGAACTATCGGTTGTTATAGAGTTTACAGTGGAAGTCACTATAGTCGTACTATTTTCCTTCGAGGACTTGGTCTATGGTTATGGTCTGTAGATCACTTGAATAGTTTCTGTAGTAGTTAATTTTCTATTTGTGAGTTGGGTTTGTGAGATTATGTAAGTAGGCCAAATTGGATTATAAGATTTTCTAGTCTGTCGATTTAATAACCTCTAAGTTATTGTTCAGAATTTGAAACATAGTTTCATTCAATATAATGACAGTATATGACAATGTATGCTTCGAATAAGTTATCTGATTCTGTATTATTCTGATAGGATTATAAATATGTTAATTTAGTGTTCTAATTCTATATATTTTACAAGGGTACATATATATATACTTGTAGGGATGTATATACACACACACACACACACACACCATGAGTGTGTGTGTGTGTGTGTGTGTGTGTGTGTGTGTATATATATATATATATATATATATATATATATATATATATATATGTATGTATGTATGTATGTATGTATGTATATATATGTGTGTACGCCTATAAGTGTATACATATGTGACTTGGTAACTAAAATGACAGAATTGAAACAAGTGCATTTTTATATGGATGGTCAATATGAAAATCATGTGTAATTCTGCATTAAATATTAGTATATGAAATTTGATTTTGACCTTCCATGGATTTACAAATAAACTCTGTTACTTATAATGTGTCAGATTAATGGAATTGATTTTTAAAGTATTAGTGGTATCGGTCAGTTGGTATTAAAATTGGATATTTCAATCATCAGACATAGTGTTGCATTTGGTTGTTAGAAAATTGGGCTTTATTATCTGAGCTATAATAATGGTGGTATTGAAAATTCTTGCTTTAATTTTTCCTTCAGTTGATGAAAGGAAAGTGCTTAATTGTGGTTGTTTTGAAAAGAGGATTCATGGATGTATGTGGATATTTTGATTGTTGATTCAGTTTAAAGATTTAAGCAATTAAGTTGACATTATTAGCTGAATTTGATAATACAGATTTTATTGTGGTTTACCTAATAATGTTGATATGAAGTGTTTTTGAGATAATGCAAGTGTGATCCTTAGTATGGGTGACTGACTTTTGTCTGGATCCTTAAGGTGAAAGAATATCTGTCAGTTATTTGACTAAGTGATAATTTAATAATTCATGGGCTATGGGTTTCATTTAAAAATATAAAATGTGTTGCCCTAATTACTTGCACATGTTGGTGAAGTAAGGGTATGGATTTACCTTATTGCTTGTAAAGAATAAGGCTGGCATAATGAATTCTTCGAGTTTCCTATATGGTTACTGAGTTTCCCAAAGCTAGTGGATCATCACCTTGTCATTTTCTTTGCGAGTTTATTTCTATTGGAAATGAAATGATGTACTTGTTGATTCTGTTGAATAGAAATGGAATGCTTCCCATTAATAATGAGATATATCTATTTTTATATGTATGGTTCAGCTTATTGTGTTAAAGTTCTAACCTGTATGATGCAGATACTATGGAGGTATTCCACCATCTTAGTCTTTTTGACTAAGTCCTGTTTGTTTGTGGTTGTTTTCTATTTGGTTTTTCAGGATTCTAGATGAGGAAAACAATGTTTTTGGGGAAATGGTTAGTTGCTGTAAAGATATACGGGAAACAGATCATAACCTGGTTTCTTATTATCATAACAATGCTTAGGATGGATAGGGGCATTTAGAAACAATCTTGAACTCTTGGAAAATATGTATTAAATATTGAGTATATTGATATACTCTCATGTATTTAGTTGTCCTTGGATATTAAATAACTGATTAAGGTAGTTAAGTTGTATTTTGATGTTAACTTGTATCTCGTAAATAAAAAAAAATTTATTGTGCTATTATGGTTAAGTTATTTGGTTTACGATTGGTTTATCTTTTATATAGATTATATATATGGGGTTTTACATTTGGTATCAGAGCCCTGGTTTGAACACTAGGGGCTCGAGGTTTTAAAAAGGGTTATATCTCTTTGCTTTCGTTAATGATTTTAATCCTCTTTTATTTATTTAAGGTCTTAAGCATGCCTCCTGTCACAAGAGGAGCCCATGGGCATGGTGACCCAGTTGATGCCGGTGTTGGTAGAGGTAGGGGCAGACGTCAAGGACGTGGCCATGGAAGAGGGAAAAGTCACCAAGGAGCACTTGGAGTTGATCAAGGTGATCAAGGAGACCCTCAAGCTAAAGTTCTCCAATGGATACTTGATAGACTTGATGATATTGAAGCAAGGAACAATGTTCCTGTTGGGGGAGCAAATGCTCATGTGGTTCAAGTTCCTAATGAAAACCCGGCTATAGCTGAGGATCCTGTCACAAGGGCTCAGTTGAAGGACCTTTCTAAGTTCAAAGGACCTATTTTTTATGGAACCAAGGAAGGTACCGCTGCTGAAGCATGGCTTCTAAACATTGAAAGATGTTTCATACTCCATGATTATCAGAGTAATGTAAGGGTTCGTTGGACTATCATGCAGCTCAGATCCTTTACTTCCATATGGTGGAACATGGAACTTGAGCATCTTGGAGTCAATATCTCTCAAGTCACTTGGGAATTGTTCATTGAAAGGTTTCGTGAAAGGTTCATGTCAGAATACTGGCAGTAGGCCAGATCTAAGGACTTCTTCAATATCTCTCAAGGTAATTCTACAGTGGATATGTATGAGAGGAGATTCTTTGAGTTGAAGAAGTACTCCGGTTGGGCTGAACATGAGAAGCCTTTAGTACAACACTTTATCAGGGGATTAAATCCCAAAATTGGGGAAGAAGTGCGTACTTTCAAGCCTAAAACCATGCAAGAAGCCTCAAATCAAGCTAAATTGACTGAGATGAAGTTAGGTTTTAGTGGAAGTGCAATCAAGAGTATAGTGAATCCTCTTGCTCAGAGTAATAGCAAGAACCAGAAATCTTCTCAAGGCAATTCAAGGGTAGTATCAGGTAGCTCTAGTGGCAAATTTATGAAGAGGAAGTTTGAAAAGTTCTCTAAGTCAAACAAGAGTTTCAAAGTACCTGCATAGCCAAAGTCCTTTTTGTCTTCTCAAAGTGTGCAGTAGAGAAATGTACCTCCTCCAGCAAACTCAATGCAGAATCAGAGTATCAAGAGAGGGGTGGAATGTTACCACTGTGGTCAGTTGGGTCATTTTCAGTGGAATTGTCCCCTTCATGTCAACAACCAAGGCAGATCTAAAGCAGCAGGTTCTGAGGCCACTGTAGGAGATTCTGGAAGGAACCACCAAATATTCGCTATCATGGACCAAAGGCAAGCTGATCATCAGAATACCGTAATCAAAACAAAAGGTAATTGTCAAGGTAAGAAAATTTCTATTTTGTTCGATTCCGGGGCCACCGACTCATTTATTTCTTCAAATTTGGTAAAACAATGTGGTATTCCTGTAAATAAAGCTGAGTTGGCATGGCAAGTTGAGTTAGCATCAGCGTCTAGGGTGGAAACGGGATTAGTGGTTGTAGATTGTAAGATTTGACTTAAGGCTTTTACTACCTTAGTTAGCCTTAGAGTTATTCCTTTGGGTTCGTATGATGTTATTTTAGGAATGGATTGGCTAGATCAACATTTAGCTGTCATTGATTGTAGAGAAAAGATCATCAAATGTATTGATGATTTTGGAACAGCCAAGTGCATATTAGGTGTTAAGAGACCAATTTCAGTTAGAACCATTTCTGCCAAGCAACTCAAGAGGTGCTTGCATATGGGATGCAAACTGTTTGCTATTTCTATCAATGATTTTGATGAACCAGTCTCTTCTAGTACCAACTTAGATCATCTAGTATTGAAGGAATTTTTAGATATCTTTGTTACAGAGATTCTGGGAATTCCTCCTAAAAGAGAAATTGATTTCAAGATTGATCTTTTGCCTGGAACCGAGCCTAATTCTAAGACTCCTTATCGCATGACCACTCAAGAATTGGTAGAACTTAAGGTTCAACTTGAGGAATTGCTTAAAAAGGGCTCATAAGACCTAGTGTCTCACCTTGGGGAGCACTTGTAATCTTCATCAAAAAGAATGATGGTTCTTTAAGGTTGTGCATAGACTTTAGGCAGCTGAATAAAGTGACCATCGGGAATAGATATCCTTTGCCACGCATCGATGACTTGTTTGATCAAGTGAGGGGAGCTAAGGTGTTTTCCAAAATTGATCTCAAATCTGGATACCATCAATTAAGGATTCAAGAAGCTGATATCCACAAGACAATTTTTTGTACCAGATATGGGCATTATGAATTCACTGTAGTGCCTTTTGGATTGACAAATGCACCATCATTTTTCATAAGCCTAATGCATGGTGTATTCAGAACCTTTCTTGACAAGTTTGTCATGGTGTTTCTGGATGACATTCTTGTGTATTCAGATTCCTTTGTAGAGCATGAGCAGCATTTGAGACTAGTTTTTGAATGCTTCCATAGGAACCAGCTTTTTTGCCAATCTCGAGAAGTGTGAGTTTTTCAAAACTGAGATTTTCTATCTTGGTCATATCATCAGAGGAGAGGGAATAGCTATGGATCCAGCCAAGATTAGGGCAATTGTTGAGTGGCCAGTGCCTACCAATGTCTCAGAAGTGCGAAGCTTTATGGGATTAGCTAGCTACTATAGAAGATTTGTAGCTAATTTCTCTCTAATAACTCATCCCATCACATCTCTTCACAGAAAGGGAAAGCAATTCTTCTGGTCAGAGGAGTGTGAAGCAACATTTCAGCTTCTCAAGGAATGCTTAGCTAGTGCACCAGTGCTAGTAGTACCTGATCCATCCAAGGCATTTGTGGTTTGCACGGATGCTTCATTGGATGGAATAGGAGTAGTGTTGATGCAGGATGGTAGAGTCATTGCTTATGAGTCTAGGAAATTGAAGGATCATGAAGTCAACTATCCTATGCATGAGTTGGAGCTTGCAGCTGTAATGCATGCATTGACCAAATGGAGACATTTCTTACTGGCTCAACATTTTGAGTTGCATACAGATCATAGAAGTCTTCAGTATTTATTCACACAACCTAATCTTAATGCTCGTCAACGCAGATGGATGGAGTTTTTGTGTGAATATGATTTCAAAGTGAAATATGTGCAGGGTAAGGAAAAAAAAGTGGCTGATGCACTTAGCAGAAGACATCACAAACTTTCTTCATTAACCCTCACAGTGGATCTTAAGGATAGAATACTTCAGAACTTGTCTTCGGATCCTTGGTTCTTGGATGTCAAAGTAGTGATTGATAGTGGTAGTATGTTAGAGGGTCATTTTGAGGGCTACTCTATCAACATTGATGGACTCATGAGGTACTGAGGCAGTGTCTATGTGCTAGAGATTAAGGATCTTCAGGATCTAGTTATGATTGAAGCACATAAGGCACCATATTCAGTGCACCCTGGTGTGAAGAAGATGCATGCCAATCTCAGACAACACTATTACTAGCCAGGCATGAAGAGGGATATTGTAGACTTTGTGGCTAGATGTTTGGAATGTCAGAGAGTGAAGGCGGAGCATCAACATCCAGCTGGCTTGTTGCAGTCTCACAGTGTACCAAAATGGAAATGGGATACTATATCCTTTGACTTCATAGTGGGGTTACCACTTACAGCCATGCATCATGATGCAATCATGGTTGTAGTTGATCGGTTAACTAAAGTTGCCCACTTCATTCTAGTAAGGTCTTCTTACAATGCTGCATCTATATCATGGATATACATGGAGCAAGTTGTCTGATTGCATGGTATTCCTAAGAAGGTCATATCTGATAGGGATCCAGTCTTTACATCTTCACTTTGGAGATCTATGCAGTGAGAATTGGGTACTCAGCTAAACTTCAGTTCAGCATATCATCCTGAGACTAATGGACAGACTGAGCATGTCAACCAAATATTGGAAGACATGCTTAGGATGTATGTTATGGATAGACAAAATAAGTGGGAAGAGTATCTTCACCTTGTTGAGTTTGTGTACAACAATGGATATCACAGCTCAATAGGTATGGCTCCTTTTCAGGCCCTGTATAGGAGACCATGTAGAACACCCTTGAGCTGGGATAATCTTGAGGACAGAATTCTTCTAGGTCCTGAGATGCTTCAAGACTTGGAGCAACAGGTAAAATGTGTCAGAGAGCATCTTTCTACAACACAAAATAGGTAGAAGAAATATGCTGATCAGCATAGGATTGAGCATTAGTTTGAGGTTGGGGATAAGGTATTTCTACGGGTTAGGCCTTGAAAGACTCCTATTAGGTATGGTAAGGGATCTAAACTATCTCCATAGTTTTTGGGACCATTTGAGATCTTGGAACGTATTGGTCCAGTTGCCTACAGACTTGCCTTGCCTCCCAGTCTTTCACGTATCCATGATGTATTCCATGTATCTGTGTTGAGGAAATATATTCCTGACATTGCTCACATTTTGAATTGGAATGACTTATAGGTGGTAGATGGTCAATTGATGCTGGAACCAGTGCAGATTTCCAGCAAAGAGAACTAAACCTCAGAGGTCGCAAGGTTGAGCAGGTAAAAGTATTATGGGATCTCAATGATGACACATCTATTACATGGGAAGATGCAGGGGCAATGAAAGTAGCACATCCTCACTTTTTTACAGGCTTCCAAGAGTAAGCCTAGGTTGGTGGGGGAGGGTGTCATGCCCCTATCTGCTCCTGGCTTGGTTTCTAATCTTGCAGTTCATATAGATCTTTTGGTGTGATTTCATGTTTTGGTTTGGATTTATTTATATCTAGACTCTTCTTGTGGTGATTTGGATTATAGCTTTGTCTAGATTTTGATTTATATCTCTGACAGTATATGGGCATTATTATTGTGGAAATATTCTTGATCATGTCTTATTTGGTAATAAAACTTGGCAGGAAGTTGTTAATTTTTCGTTAGATTATAGTGTTGGATCTATTTGATTTAATGAAAATAGTTTCTGATTCTAACTTTCCTGAGCTATCGGTTTTCTCTGTTACATTTATGTACAAATTCTAGGAGATGATTATTTTAAGTTTTAAGAAAACTCATTCCATAATGGGAAGAGGAATTCCTATGCTATAGTTAATATTTCATTAATGGAATTTTGATGCTAAGTAAGTTAGTATATGTTAAGGAAAATATTATTAATTATATAGTTAATATAAGTTGTTGAAATGATTTTTACTATGATGATGCTAATTGTTAAAATTGAAATGAAACTAAAAGAGAAATAAGTTAGTAGAATTGTTAGAATGAATCAATTAGTGGTAAGTTAGTTATTAAAAATTAGAAAGAGGTGTTAGTATTACATTAACATCCTATGTTATACTGGTAAGATAGTCTTGGGGGTTAGTAACTTCTCTAACCTAAACCATGGCTTTGAAACACTTCCTAAGTTATTCATATCACATGACCTAATATGGTTTTGACTTACTAACCTCACTCTACTTAAAAAATTTGTTTTGCAATGTTTGAATGTGCATTGAGATTATGAATGTTATATCAATGTGTGATTTAATTCTTAAGCACGTGTCTTTGGGAATTCTTGGTTAGTACTGATACTGCAGTGACAACTGTTGAACTATTGAGTGGAAGTGGCAGTAAAGGATAAGTTGGTAGTTAATGCAGCTACAAAATGCATACTAGAATTGATTACTTCAATTTGCTATCTACCATTTGTATTCGCAAGGGTTTTCAGTTGTGAGGAAATGTGTTTTGCTACCTAGAATGGTTGCGAGAATGAGGTTATTCAGTTCAGCTTGGAGGGAAAAATGGTTGCATTTTTGTGTGTTAATAGTGGAATTTTCCATGATGTTTATCACCAATATCTCAGTTTGGGAATACCATTTGGTTTTCATGCTTGTGAACCGAGCTTTGTCACGGTGTGTTCAGTTCTTTTAATATGCAAAGGTTGATTTCTGGAGTAGCTCGCCAGTTTGGGAGTGTGGATTTTGGATTTTATTTGCAAGATTTAGAACACCCTCACTCTGTAACACAGGTAGGGGCATTCTCTTCCTTATCTCTTGTTTTTTTTCGAGTTTAGCATAAGAGAATATATGGGTTGTAATTTCTCACTGCTCTATTCATTTTATGAGGAATTATTCTATATGTGTATTGCAAATGCTTTTCTCTATAATGATCATTGCAGTCTCTTCAGTCTCTGTAATTTACTTTCTTAAGTGTAACACCCCATAAGACTAAACTAAATAAAAAAAACAACTACAAGTGAACCAAATGAAATAACCTGAACAGCACAACAATTTTTTTTTATTAACAAGGTACAACTTAGCACCGAATTACAATTCAACTGACATAATCAGTTATTTAAATATCCAAGGTAATCAATTACATGAGAGTATATCAATATACTCATCATTTAATACATATGCACTAAGAGTTCCAGAATGCATCCAACTGTCCCTAGATATCCTAAGCATTGTTCTGATAACAAGTAACCAGGTAATAATCTATTTTCCATAAATCTTTACAGCAGTCAACCATTCCCCCAAAAACATAGTTTTCCTCATCTAGAATCTTGAAAACACCAAAATAGAAAACAACCACAAACAACAGGGCTTAGTCAAAAAGACTAAGATGATGGAATACCTCTAAAGCATCTGCATCATACAGGTTAGAACCTTAACAAAATAATCTAAACTATACAAATAAAAAATAGACATATTTCATCATTAACAGGAAGCATTTCATTTCTACTCAACAGAAATATACAAGTACTTCATTTCATTTTCAACAGAAATAAACTCACAAAGAAAATGACAAGGTGATGATCCACTAGCTTTGGGTATCTACATAAGAATCAATGATCAGTAACCAATAGGAAACTCGAAGAATTCATTATGCCAGCCTTATTCTTTCCAAGCAATAAGGTAAAACCATTCCCTTACTTCACCAACATGTGCAAGTAATCAGGGAAACATATTTTATCTTTTTAAATGTAACCCATAGCCCATGAATTATTAAATTATCACTTAGTAATTAACTGACAGATATTCTTTCGCCTTCAGGCTCTAGACAAAAGTCAGCTTCCCATACTAAGGATCACACTTGCATTATCTCAATACACTTCATACTACCAAAATAGCTAAACCATAGTAAAATTTGAATTACCAATTCAACTATTAATGTTTACTTAACAACTGAACTCCTTAATACTGAAACAACCATTTAAAATTTCCACATACATCCATGAAATCTCTTTCCAAAATAACCACAGCAAGCATCTTCTCTTCATCACTGACAGAATAACTTAATCAAAATTTCCAATGCTATTCTTAGAAATTCAAATAATAATAATATCCAATTCCTAACATCTAATTGCAATTTAATAACAGATAAATGGAAACATCCAATTCTTTTGCCAAATGTTCGATACGATAATACCTAAGAATCAATTCCATTTTTCTGTCACATTCTAACTAATAGAGTTATTTGTGATTCCATAGAAAGTTAACAATCAACTAATATACCAAAGAATAATGCAGAATTACACATTAACTACATAATTACCGCTGTATAAGAATACACTTGTTTCAATTCTGTTATCTCTATTACCAAGTCACTTATGTACATACTTGTAGGTGTAACACATATATATACATATGTATATACACTCATGGTACATGTATATACATATACATTCCTACAAATATATATATGTATGCACATACTTATAGGCCCACACACATATATGTACATATGTATATACACTCACGGTACGTGTATATACATATATACATATACATTCCTATAAGTATATATATATATATTTATTTATGTACCCTTGTATTTATACAGAGTTCAGAGCACTACATCAAAATTGTAATACAATCAGAAAACATGAAATCAAATATTCCAATCTAAATATGAATTATCAGTTACTGATACAACTCCAAAATTCCACAGACAGCAAATATACTGCATCAATAGCTATCAAATAGCCTTCAGACCAAAGTCATAACCAAATCTATGAAAGAGATAATGTGACAATAGAGACTTACTTGATAGACCCCCACATTAACTGAGAATACCATAATACCAAGAAATAAAAACTATGTTCTATTTCCTGCTACAGCACAATCATCTAAAGAACACGATTCTTAATAAAACTTACCAACAGACCCAATAATCCTCAATAAAAACAGTTGCAGTATATATAACATCCGAAACTTAAACCCCTCTATCTAGAGCATAGAACTGTGGACGGTCATATGTACCCCTAACACCAGAGACCGATACATAGATAACACGATGACTAAACTCAACATAACCTCGTGGTAACCGAATCTCCCCTCTCTCGAGTTTGAAAATACAAACTACCAGATAGAGAAAGGCACACTACAAAACCTCCAAACATGACATAACAGAGTTTCCCTATACCAATGCTCGACAAGAAAAGAAAGTCAACTACAACATTCAAACAGTGACATCAAAATGAACATTGCTGTGTTTACTAAACAAAATGAACTACCAACTAAATAATATGAAGTCAGGTACAAGATACGAATTCCCTTAATGTTCCATGATTGACAGAAATCTTTTCACTATGGTTACACACCCATTCTAACCTAGGAACCACAAAACCCGATATCTATACCACACAGAGAATGTAATAAAATAGAATTCTCAATACCCAAATACCTGGCAACAAGACCAAATATCAGTACCAGAACAACTAATCCCAATCACAAAATAACATTCCAAAGCTCAGTAAAAAATGGTAGCAGAGAGGTGACAGCTTCACAGTCTTCACTCTCCACTGCTACTTCCATACACACTACATTGTCGTTCCCACTACTAAGATCATGACAACTGACATGAAACCATGAAACACACAAACCCCCAAACTCAGGAACCCTACGCTCCCATGTTCCAATAATAAAAATATCACCATTATGACAACCTCAAACCATAATACTAATCAACTGAACCAAACGCACACAACCGAACTTCCAAATTGCAAATAGTGAACATAAACACTGCAATGTGCATTACCATACATTTTGAAAGACATTTCTAAGGTATACAAGAAACATATTTATCCTTCGTGCATAACCCGAATAGAAACCATTTTAATGAAATTTTATAAACCAGATACATATAGAAAGCAAGAGTTGAGTTAGAGAATGCCCCTACCTTTATAACAGAGTGGGGGTGTTCTGAACTCGAAGTTGAAACCAAAAACCGTGCTCCCAACTGACGAGCTACACCAAATCCAAACCCTCGCTCAGCAAAGCTAAACCCACCGAAAATGTCCAAGAACGGAGCAATGAAACCGAGCACCCTGTGACAAAGCTCATTTCATAAGCACTAGAAACTGAATAGTGCTTCCAAATGATAGCTCGAAAACCAGAAACAGAACCATGGAATGCAAAATGGAGAATCCCATTAATAATGCACAAGTATACAACCATATTCTTCTCCAATCTGAATAGAATGACTCGATTTCCACAACCTTTCCAGGCATCAAACCCATTACCTCAACAGAGAAAAACCTTGCCAATGCAAATGACCGATAGTGAACTAAAGTCATTCAATTCCCATAAGCATGCCGTAGCTGCATTAAAGTCCAAACTTATCTTTCACTGCCACCTTCACTGAACACAGTGACAGTTGTCACCGCAGTACATACTTACCAAGAATTCCCACTTACCCATGCTCAGAGTAAAACCACATGTGCATATAACAACCAATTCTCACTACACATTCGAACATAGAAAAACAAATATCTTGGCACCGAGAACTTACTATGACATAGCCACATTAAATCATAGTTCACGAAACCATGGGAATTATTTCCAAAACCATAGCCAAAGTTAAACCATAATACAAAGAATGTTAGGATATTACTAACACCCCTACTAACTTAACACAAAACTAATTACTAACTCATTCTAACAATTAAACTTATTTGTATTCTTTTAAATATCAATTTCCACTAACAATCAACACTAACATAATAAAACCATTTATACACTAGCATTAATCATAAAATTAACCATATTTTCCTTTTACAATAACCGACCAATCTAACATCAAAATTCTCATTACTGAAAACTTAATTGTAGAATAGGAATTCCTCATTCCTTCCTCCTAAGTAACACAAATTTCCAAGTACCAAAGTCAATAGAGAAACTGATGATTCAGAAAAGACAGTGTCTGCAATTATTTAATTAAATCCAATAGATCCAATATCATAGTCTAACCAAAGATTAACAATTAATAGCCAAACTAAATATCCATAATCTGTCTAAGATATAAATCGAAGTTAAAACAAAGCTATAATCCCCTTCTAACCAAAAGAGTCTGAACATAACAAATCCAAACCAAGACATAAATCCACCCTAGAAAAACTAAATAAAGATGCAGAATAAAAAACCAAGTTAGAAGTAGATAGGGGCATGACACCCTCCCCCACCAACCTAGGCTTACTCCTGGAAGCCTGCAAACAAGTGAGGATGTGCTACTTTCATTACCGCTGCATCTTCCCATGTAACAGATGTATCATCACTGAGATCCCATAACACTTTTACTTGCTCGACCTTGCGACCTCTGAGATTTAGTTCTCTTTGCTAGATAATCTGCACTGGTTCCAGCATCAGTTGACCATCTACCACCTGTAAATCATTCCAATTCAGAATGTGAGCAATGTTAGGAGTATACTTCGTCAACATAGATACATGGAATACATCATGGATTCATGAAAGACTGGGAGGCAAAGCAAGTCTGTAAGCAACTGGACCAACATGTTCCAAGATCTCAAATGGTCCCACAAACTGTGGAGACAGTTTAGATCCCTTACCATACCTAATAGGACTCTTCTGAGGCCTAACTCGAAGAAATACCTTGTCTCAAACCTCAAACTAACACTCAATCCTATGTTGATCAGCATACTTCTTCTACCTATCCTGTGCTATAGAAAGAGGCTCTCTGACACGTTTTACCTATTGCTCCAAGTCTTGAAGCATCTCAGGACCTAGAATAATTCTGTCCTCAAGATTATCCCAGCTCAAGGGTGTTCTACATGGTCTCCCATACAGAGCCTGAAAAGGAGCCATACCAATAGAGCTATGATAACCATTGTTGTATGGGAACTCAACAAGGTGAAGATACTCCTCCCACTTACTCTATCTATCCATAATGTACATCCTAAGAATGTCTTCTAATATCTGGTTGACATGCTCAGTCTGTCCATCAGTCTCGAGATGATATGCTGAATTGAAATTCAGCTGAGTACCCAATTCACGCTGCATAGATCTCCAAAGTGAAGATGTAAAGACTGAATCCCTATCAGATATGAGCTTCTTAGGAATTCCATGTAACCGGACAACTTACTCCATGTATATCCATGTTATATATGCAGCATTGTAAGAAGACATTACTAGAATGGAATGGGCAACTTTAGTTAACCGATCAACTACAACCATGATTGCATCATGACGCCTGGCTGTAAGTGGTAACCCCACTATGAAGTCAATGGATATAGTATCCCATTTCCACTCTGGTACACTGTGAGACTGCAACAAACCTGCTGGATGTTGATGCTCCGCCTTCACTCTCTGACATTCCAAACACCTAGCCACAAAGTCTGCAATATCCCTCTTCATACCTGGCCAGTAATGGTACTGTCTGAGATCAGCATGCATCTTCTTCACACTAGGGTGCACTGAATATGGTGCCTTATGTGCTTCAATCAAAACTAGATCCTGAAGATCCCCATTCTCTGGCACATAAACACTACCTTGGTACCTCATGAGTCCATTAGTGCTAATAGAGTAGCCCTCAAAATGACCCTCTAACAGACTACCACTATCAATCACTGCTTTGACATCTAAGAACCAAGGATCCGAAGACAAGTTCTAAAGTATTCTATCCTTAAGATCCACTGTGAGGGTTAATGAAGAAATTTCGTGACATCTTCTACTAAGTGCATCAGCCACTTTGTTTTCCTTACCCTACACGTACTTCACTTCAAAGTCATATTCACACAAAAACTCCATCCATCTGCGCTGACGAGCATTAAGATTGGGTTGTGTGAATAAATAATGAAGACTTCTATGATCTGTATGCAACTCAAAATGTTGACCTGATAAGAAATGTCTCCATTTGGTCAATGCATGCATTACAGCTGCAAGCTCCAAATCATGCATAGGATAGTTGACTTCATGATTCTTTAATTTCTTGGATTCGTAAGCAATGACTCTACCATCCTGCATCAACACTGCTCCTATTCCATCTAATGAAGCATTTGTACAAACAACAAATGCCTTAGATGGATCAGGTACTGCTAACACTGGAGCACTAGTTAAGCATTCCTTGAGATGCTAAAATGCTTCTTTGCACTCCTCTATCCAAATGAATTGCTTTCCCTTTCTCTAAAGTGATGTGATGGGATGAGCTATTTGAGAGAAATTAGATACAAATCTTCTATAGTAGCTGGCTAATCCCATGAAACTTCGCACTTCTGAGACATTGGTAGGCACTGGCCACTTAACTATTGCCCTAATATTGGCCGGATCCACAGCTATACCCTCTCCTGTGATAATATGACCAAGATAGCAAATGTCAATTTTGAAAAACTCACACTTCTCGAGATTGGCAAAAAGTTGGTTCCTGCGAAGACATTCAAAAACTAGTCTCAAATGTTGCTCATGCTCTTCAAAGGAATCTGAATACACAAGGATGTCATCTAGAAATACGATGATAAACTTGTCAAGGAAAGTCCTGAATACACCATCCATCAGGCTCATGAAAACTGATGGTGCATTTGTTAGTCCAAAAGGTACTACTATGAATTCATAATGCCCGTATCTGGTATGAAAAGATGTCTTATGGATATCAGCTTCTTGAATCCTTAGTTGATGGTATCCAGATTTGAGATCAATTTTGGAAAACACCTTAGCACCCTTCACTTGATCAAACAAGTCATCGATGCGAGGCAAAGGATATCTATTCTTGATGGTCACTTTATTCAGTTGTTTGAAGTCTATGCACAGCCTTAAAGAACCATCCTTCTTTTTGATGAAGATGACAGGTGCTCCCCACGATGAGACACTAGGTCTTATGAGCCCTTTTTCCAGCAATTCCTCAAGTTGAACCTTCAGTTCCACTAACTCTTGAGTGGTCATATAGTAAGGAGTCTTAGAAATAGGCTCAGTACCAGGAAAAAGATCAATCCTGAAATTGATTTCTCTTTTAGGAGGGATTCCCAGAATCTCAGTAACAAAGATATCTGAAAAGTCCTTCAAAACTAGATGATTTAAGTTGGTACTAGAAGAAACTGGTTCATCAAAATCATTGATAGAAATAGAAAACAGTTTGCATCCCATACGCAAGCACTTCTTGAGTTGTTTGGCAGAAACGGTCCTAACTGAAATAGGTCTCTTAATACCTAAAATGTACTTGGCTATTCCAAAATCATCAATACATCTGATGATCTTTTCTCTACAATCAATGACAGCTAAATGCTGGACCAGCCAATCCATTCCTAAAATAACATCATATAAACCCAAAGGAATAACTCTAAGGCTAACTGAAGTAGTAAAAGCCTTAAGTTTAATCTTACAATCTACAACCACTAACCTTGTTTCTACCTTAGATCCTGATGCCAACTCAACTTGCCATGCCCACTCAGCTTTATTCATAGGAATTCCACATTGTTTAACCAAATTTGAAGAAATAAAAGAGTCAGTGGCCCCGGAATCGAACAAAATGGAAATTTTCTTACCTTGGCAATTACCTTTTGTTTCGATTATGGTATTTTGATGATCATCCTACCTTTGATCTATGGTAGCGAAAATATGGTGGTTCCTTCTAGAATCACCTACAGTGGCCCCAGAACCTGCTGCCCTAGATCTGCCTTGGTTGTTGCCACGAAGGGGACAATTCCACTAAAAATGACCCAACTACCCACAGTGGTAACATTCTGCCCCTCTCCTCATACTCTTTTGTTGCACTGAATTTGCTAGAGGAGATACATTGCTCTTTTGTCCACTTTGTGAAGAAAAAAAGGATTTGGGTTGCTCAGGTACTTTGAAACTCTTGCTAGAGTTAGAGAACTTTCCAAACTTCCTTTTCATGAACTTGCCACTAGAACCACCTGAAGCTACCCTTGAATTGCCTTGAGAAAATCTCTGGTTCTTGCTACTATTCTAAATAAGAGGATTCACTGTACTCTTGATCGCACCTCCACTAAAACCTGACTTCATCTCAATCAATTTAGCTTGATTAGAGGCTTCTAGCATAGTTTTAGGCTTGAAAGTATGCACTTCTCCAATTTTGGGATTTAATCCCCTAATAAAATGTTGTACTAATGAATTTTCATGTTCAGCCCAACCGGAGTACTTCTTCAACTCAAAGAATCTCCTCTCATACATATCCACCATAGCATTACCTTGAGAGATATTGAAAAATTCCTCAGATCTCGCCTGCTGCCAGTATTCTGACATGAACCTCTCATGAAACCTTTCGACAAACAATTCCCAAGTGACTTGTGAAATGTTGACTCCAAGATGTTCAAGTTCCATGTTCCACCATATGGAAGCAAAGGATCTGAGCTGCATAATAGTCCAGCGAACTCTAACATTACTCTGATAATCATGGAGAATAAAACATCTTTCGATGTTTAGTAGCCATGCTTCAGCAGCGGTACCTTCCTTGGTTCCATAAAAGATAAGTCCTTTGAACTTAGAAAGATCCTTCAACTAAGCCCTTGCAACAGGATTCTCAGCAACAGCCAGGTTTGCATTAGGAACTTGAACCACATTAGCATTTGCATTCGCTCCCCCACTGGGAACATTGTTCCTAGCTTCAATATCATCAAGTCTATCAAGTATCCATTGGAGAACTTCAGCCTGAGGTTCTCTCTGATCACCTTGATCAGCTCCAAACCCACCTTGGTGATCTTGCCCTATACCATGGCCATGTCCTGGACATCTGCCCCTACCTCTACCAACTCCAGCATCAACTGGATCATCGTGCCCACAGGCACCTCTTGTGATAGGAGGCATGCTCAAGACCTTAAATAATAAAAGAGAAAGAAAAATCATTAACGGAAGAAAAGAGATATAACCCCTTTTCTAAACCCCAAGCCCCTAGTGTTCAAACCTGGCTTTGATACCAATGTAACACCCCATAAGACTAAACTAAATTAAAAAAAACAACTACAAGTGAACCAAATGAAATAACCTGAACAACACAACATTTTTTATTTATTAACAAGGTACAACTTAGCACCGAATTACAATTCAACTGACATAATCAGTTATTTAAATATCCAAGGTAATCAATTACATGAGAGTATATCAATATACTCATCATTTAATACATATGCACTAAGAGTTCCAAAATGCATCCAATTGTCCCTAGATATCCTAAGCACTGTTCTGATAACAAGTAACCAGGTAATAATCTATTTTCCATAAATCTTTACAGCAGTCAACCATTCCCCCAAAAACATAGTTTTCCTCATCTAGAATCCTGAAAACACCAAAATAGAAAACAACCACAAACAACAGGGCTTAGTCAAAAAGACTAAGATGATGGAATACCTCCAAAGCATCTGCATCATACAGGTTAGAACCTTAACAAAATAATCTAAACCATACAAATAAAAAATAGACATATTTCATCATTAACAGGAAGCATTTCATTTCTACTCAACAAAAATATACAAGTACTTCATATCATTTTCAACAGAAATAAACTCGCAAAGAAAATGACAAGGTGATGATCCACTAGCTTTGGGTATCTACATAAGAATCAATGATCAGTAACCAATATGAAACTTGAAGAATTCATTATGCCAGCCTTATTCTTTCCAAGCAATAAGGTAAAACCATTCCCTTACTTCACCAACATGTGCAAGGAATCAGGGCAACATATTTTATCTTTTTAAATGTAACCCATAGCCCATGAATTATTAAATTATCACTTAGTAATTAACTGACAGATATTCTTTCACCTTCAGGCTTTAGACAAAAGTCAGCTTCCCATACTAAGGATCACACTTGCATTATCTCAATACACTTCATACTACCAAAATAGCTAAACCATAGTAAAATCTGAATTACCAATTCAACTATTAATGCTTACTTAACAACTGAAATCCTTAATACTGAAACAACCATTTAAAATTTCCACATACATCCATGAAATCTCTTTCCAAAATAACCACAGCAAGCATCTTCTCTTCATCACTGATAGAATACCTTAATCAAAATTTCCAATGCTATTCTTAGAAATTCAAATAATAATAATATCCAATTCCTAACATCTAATTGCAATTTAATAACAGATAAATGGAAACATCCAATTCTGTTGCCAACTGTTCGATACGATAATACCTAAGAATCAATTCCATTTTTCTATCACATTCTAACTAACAGAGTTATTTGTGATTCCATAGAAAGTTAACAATCAACTAATATACCAAAGAATAATGTAGAATTACACATTAACTACATAATTACCACCGTATAAGAATACACTTGTTTCAATTCTGTTATCTCTATTACCAAGTCACTTATGTACATACTTGTAGGCGTAACACATATATATACATATGTATATACACTCATGGTACATGTATATACATATATACATATACATTCCTACAAATATATATATGTATGCGTATACTTATAGGCCCACACACATATATGTACATATGTATATACACTCATGGTACGTGTATATACATATATACATATACATTCCTATAAGTGTGTGTGTGTGTGTGTGTGTGTGTGTGTGTGTGTGTGTGTGTATATATATATATATATATGTACCCTTGTATTTATACAGAGTTCAGAGCACTACATCAAAATTGTAATACAATCAGAAAACATGAAATCAAATATTCCAATCTAAATATGAATTATCATTTGCTGATACAACTCCAAAATTCCACAAACAGCAAATATACTGCATCAATAACTATCAAATAGCCTTCAGACCAAAGTCATAACCAAATCTACGAAAGAGATAATGTGACAACAAAGACTTACTTGATAGACCCCCACATTAACCCAGAATACCATAATACCAAGAAATAAAAACCATGTTCTATTTCCCGCTATAGCACGATCATCTAAAGAACATGATTCTTAATAAAACTTACCAACAGACCCAATAATCCTCAATAACAACAGCTGCAATATATATAACATCCGGAACTAAAACCCCTCTATCTAGAGCATAGAACTGTGGACGGTCATATGTACCCCTAACACCAAAGACTGATACATAGATAACACGATGACTAAACTCAACATAACCTCATGGTAACCGAATCTCCCTTCTCTCAAGTTTGAAAATACAAACTACCAGACAGAGAAAGGCACACTAAAAAACCTCCAAACATAACATAACATAGTTTCCCTATACCAATGCTCGACAAGAAAAGAAAGTCGACTACAACATTCAAATAGTGACATCAAAATGAACATTGCTGTGCTAAACAAAATGAACTACCAACTAAATAATATGAAGTCAGCTACAAGATACGAATTCCCTTAATGTTCCATGATTGACAGAAATCTTTTCACTATGGTTACACACCCATTCTAACCTAGGAACCACAAAACCCGATATCTATACCACACAGAGAATGTAATAAAATAGAATTCTCAATACCCAAATACCTAGCAACAAGACCAAATATCAGTACCAGAACAACTAATCCCAATCACAAAATAACATTCCAAAGCTCGGTAAAAAATGCTAGCAGAGAGGCGACAGCTTCACAGTCTTCACTCTCCATTGCTACTTCCATACACACTACATTGTCGTTCCCACTACTAAGATCATGACAACTGACATGAAACCATGAAACACACAAACCCCCAAACTCAGGAACCCTACGCTTCCATGTTCCAATAATAAAAATATCACCATTATGACAACCTCAAACCATAATACTAATCAACTGAACCGAACGCACACAACCGAACTTCCAAATTACAAACAGTGAACATAAACACTGCAATGTGCATTACCATACATTTCGAAAGACATTTCTACGGTATACAAGAAACATATTTATCCTTAGTGCATAACCCGAATAGAAACCATTTTAATGAAATTTTATAAACTAGATACATATAGAAAGCAAGAGTTGAGTTAGAGAATGCCCTGCCTTTATAACAGAGTGGGGGTGTTCTGAACTTGAAGTTGAAACCAAAAACCGCGCTCCCAACTGATGAGCTACACCAAATCCAAACCCTCACTCAGCAAAGCTAAACCCACCAAAAATGTCCAAGAACCAAGCAATGAAATCGAGCACCCCGTGACAGAGCTCATTTCATAAGCACCAGAAATTGAATAGTGCTTCCAAATGATAGTTCGAAAACTAGAAACAGAACCATGAAATGCAAAATGGAGAATCCCATTAATAATGCACAAGTATACAACCATATTCTTCTCCAATCTGAATAGAATGACTCCATTTTCGCAACCTTTCCAGGCATCAAACCCATTACCTCAACAGAGAAAAACCTTGCCAATGCAAATGACCGACAACGAACTGAAGTCATTCAATTCCCATAAGCATGTCGTAGCTGCATTAAAGTCCAAACTTATTTTTCACTACCACCTTCACTAAACATAGTGACAGTTGTCACCATATTACATAATTACTGAGAATTCCCACTTACCCATGCTCAGAGTAAAACCACATGTGCATATAACAACCAATTCCCACTACACATTCGAACATAGCAAAACAAATATCTTGGCACCGAGAACTTACTATGACATAGCCACATTAAATCATAGTTCACGAAACCATAGGAATTATTTCCAAAACCATAGCCAAAGTTAAACCATAATACAAAGAATGTTAGGATATTACTAACACCCCTACTAACTTAACACAAAACTAATTACTAACTCATTCTAACAATTAAACTTATTTGTATTCTTTTAAATATCAATTTCCACTAACAATCAACACTAACATAATAAAACCATTTATACACTAGCATTAATCATAAAATTAACCATATTTTCCTTTCACAATAACTGACCAATATAACATCAAAATTCTCATTACTGAAAACTTAATTGCAAAATAGAAATTCCTCATTCCTTCCTCCTAAGTAACACAAATTTCCAAGTACCAAAGTCAACAGAGAAACTGATGATTCAGAAAAGATAGTGTCTACAATTATTTAATTAAATCCAATAGATCCAATGTCATAGTCTAACCAAAGATTAACAATTAATATCCAAACTAAATATCCATAATCTGTCTAAGATATAAATTGAAGTTAAAACAAAGCTATAATCCCCTTCTAACCAAAAGAGTCTGAACATAACAAATCCGAACCAAGACATAAATCCACCCTAGAAAAACTAAATAAAGATGCAGAATAAAAAACCAAGTCAGAAGTAGATAGGGGCATGACATTAAGTCTGTCGAGATTTGGGGAAAGGAATTTGGGACTCAGTGTTGGAAGATTCTATTCCTGTTGTTTTGTGCTTTCTGTTCAGTAGGATTAAAAAAAAGATTAGGGGTCTATTTATTTGCCTGTTACAAGACTCTGCGATTTGTCGAGCTCTAGAGTTTTGTGGCTTTAGTTATGATTGCAGTATGAGTCATAGTTATGGGAGATTAGTGATGTATTTTTCTTTTTGAGTCCTCATAGTAAGATAGTCTTTGGTAAATTTATGGTTCGGTTAATGGCAATTTCTCTTCGGAGGATAAGCTTGGGTCTGTCAGTAGAATTTTCATTAGGAATCATGTTTATATGAAGAACGTTTTGTAGTGGGATGTGAAACATATTTTTGTCTTATTCTCAGTATTGTGGAACTATCGGTTGTTATAGAGTTTACAGTGGAAGTCACTATAGTCTTACTATTTTCCTTCGAGCACTTGGTCTATGGTTATGGTCTGTAGATCACTCGAATAGTTTTTGTAGTAGTTGATTTTCTATTTGTGAGTTGGGTTTGTGAGATTATGTAAGTAGGCCAAATTGGATTATAAGATTTTCTATTCTATCAATTTAATAACCTCTAAGTTATTGTTCAGAATTTGAAACATAGTTTCATTCGGTATAATGACAGTATATGACAATGTATGCTTCAAATAAGTTATCTGATTCTGTATTATTCTGATAGGATTATAAATATGTTAATGTAGTGTTCTGATTCTGTATATTTTATAAGGGTACATATATATACATATATATATATATATATATATATATATATATATATATATATATATATATATATATATATATATATATATATATATATATACTTGTAGGGATGTGTGTGTGTGTGTGTATACACACACACACACATACCATGAGTGTATATATATATATATATATATATATATATATATATGTATATATATGTGTGTATGCCTATAAGTGTATACATATGTGACTTGGTAACTGAAATGACAGAATTGAAACAAGTGCATTTTTATATGGATGGTCAATATGAAAATCATGTGTAATTCTACATTAAATATTAGTATATGAAATTTGATTTTGACCTTCCATGGATTTACAAATAAACTCTGTTAGTTATAATGTGTCAGATTAATGGAATTGATTTTTAAAGTATTAGTTGTATCGGTCAGTTGGTATTAAAATTGGATATTTCAATCATCAGACATAGTGTTGCATTTGGTTGTTAGAAAATTGGGCTTTATTATCTGAGCTATAATAATGGTGGTATTGAAAATTCTTGCTTTAATTTTTCCTTCAGTTGATGAAAGGAAAGTGCTTAATTGTGGTTGTTTTGAAAAGAGGATTCATGGATGTATGTGGATATTTTGATTGTTGATTCAGTTTAAAGATTTAAGCAATTAAGTTGACATTATTAGCTGAATTTGATAAAACAGATTTTATTGTGGTTTAGCTAATAATGTTGATATGAAGTTTTTTTGAGATTATGCAAGTGTGATCCTTAGTATGGGTGACTGACTTTTGTTAGGATCCTTAAGGTGAAAGAATATCTATCAGTTATTTGACTAAGTGATAATTTAATAATTCATGGGCTATGGGTTTCATTTAAAAAGATAAAATGTGTTGCCCTGATTACTTGCACATGTTGGTGAAGTAAGGGTATGGATTTACCTTATTGCTTGTAAAGAATAAGGCTGGCATAATGAATTCTTTGATTTTCCTATATGGTTACTGATCATTGATTCTTATGTAGATACCCAAAGCTAGTGGATCATCACCTTGTCATTTTCTTTGTGAGTTTATTTCTATTGGAAATGAAATGATGTACTTGTTGATTATGTTGAATAGAAATGGAATGCTTCCTGTTAATAATGAGATATATCTATTTTTATATGTATGGTTCAGCTTATTATGTTGAAGTTCTAACCTGTATGATGCAGATTGCTACGGAGGTATTCCACCATCTTAGTCTTTTTGACTAAGCCCTGTTTGTTTGTGGTTGTTTTCTATTTGGTTTTTCAGGATTCTAGATGAGGAAAACAATGTTTTTGGGGAAATGGTTAGCTGCTGTAAAGATATACGGGAAACAGATCATAACCTGGTTTCTTATTATTAGAACAGTGCTTAGGATGGATAGGGGCATTTAGAAACAATCTTGAACTCTTGGAAAATATGTATTAAATATTGAGTATATTGATATACTCTCATGTATTCAGTTGTCCTTGGATATTAAATAACTGATTAAGGTAGTTAAGTTATATTTTGATGTTAACTTGTATCTCGTAAATAAATAAAAATTGTTGTGCTATTCTGGTTAAGTTATTTGGTTTACGATTGGTTTATCTTTTATATAGATTATATATATGGGGTTTTACACCTGAAATGTCTGAGATCTGACTAAGGTGGAGAGTTTATATCAAATGAGTTCAATCTGTTCTACAATGATAGATGAATCAAGAGACAAATGTCTATACCTAGAACACCTCCATAGAATGGTCTAGCTGAGAGGAGAAACAAATCTATGATGGAATGTGCAAGGACACTAATGATTGAGAAGAATGTTGCACATAAATACTGGAGAGAAGTTGTAAGTACAATTATTTATACCCTAAACTGAGTACAAATCAAGAAAGGTACAAATGTTACACCTTATCAATTATGGCATGGATATGCACCTAATGTGAAATACTTTAGAATCTTTGGGAGTAAATGATATATACTGAAGGACAATAAAAATGGAAAGTTTGATGCAAAAGTGATGAAGCCATATTCTTAGGTTATTCTGCAAAGAGTAAAGCTTATAAGTGTTTTAATTCTAACACTAAAAAAATTGTGGAAAGTGCAAATGTGAGAGTTGATGAATATGCAAAGAAAAATGAACAAGAAGGCAAAAGAGAGCCTGACAACTATAGATCTTTTTTCTATATGGAAGAAGGAGAGGCAAGTAACGCACTTGCACCAGATGCATAGTCATGGGTAAGCAATGCCGACCATCAGGAGGGTGCTACCGAGAATTAGGAGGATGCTACCAAGCAATAAGAAGTAGAATCTAATAATTTTCATGATGAACCTGAAGAGAAAGGAGAAAAGAAATCAAAACCTACATTGACACACTATGTAAGAAGACATCATAATCCTGAGAAAATCATTGGAGACAAGGAAACTAGAGTCTTGACCAGAAGTAAGTTAAAAGACCCTACATGTTTATTATGTGAGTTTGACCCTAAGACAATAAGAGATGCTTTGGAAAATGAAGACTGGATTCAAGCTATGAATAAAGAAATAGATCAACTAGAAAAGAATGATACCTAGACTCTGGTGCCGAGACCAGAAAATAAGAATGTTATTGGAACAAAATGGTATTCAGAAACAAGCTTAATGAACATGGACAAGTCACAAGGAACAAGGCAAGACTGGTATGTAGGGGGGTATGTACAATAAGAAGGAATAGACTATGGGGAAACATTTTCCCCTATAGCAAGATTAGAAGGAGTGATAAATCTACTTGCATATGCTACTCACAGAGATTTCAAGATGTATCAAATGGATGTTAAATTTGTATTTTTGAATGGCATATTAGAAGTAGTATACATTGAACAACCTGAAGGATTTGTTGATCCAGAAAAGAAAAATATGGTTTGCAAACTAAACAAGGTGTTGTATGGATTGAAGCAAGCCCCAAGAGCATGGTATGAGAGGCTGCAGAATTACTCGATAAAGATTGGCTTTACAAGGACAAATGAAAACATCAATCTATACATGAAAGCTAAAGAAGGTAAAGGGATTTTGTTAGCTAAATTTTTTGTAGATGATACCATATTTGGAGGACAAGATGCCTTGTGTTATAATTTTCAAATGAGATGCAAACTAAGTTTGAGATGTCTATGTTTGGTGAGATCAAATTCTTTATTGGTTTACAAGTCTATCAGATGGAGAAAGGTATCTTTATCACACAATCTAAATATGTTGAAGAGATCACTGAACCGGTTGTTATATTATGTGATAACACAAGTGCCATTAACACATTAAAGAATCCAGTGATGCACACAAAGAGAAAACATATTACTATCAAGTATCATTACTTGAGGGAATTGGTACAAGATAAAGAAGTGAGAATGGAATATGTGAATACAAAGGAACAAATAGCAGAAATATTCACAAAAGCTTTACCTAAGGATACTCATGAATATCTTAGAGGTAAGTGCTTCCCCTAATTGAGGCTGCCTAGTCAAGCTAGGAGCACTGCATCAAATGTGCTACTTAGAACATCTAAAAAATTGATGCAGAAATGTCACACTTTAGGAGCTGTCTGGAGTTGTGAAAAGAATAGAAAAGTTGATAAATAGTCATAAGAAAGATGACAGAGGGAGAAATACTGATACTGAACTGACAAGATGACATCTGCATATGAAAAGATGTAAGTTCTAGATACCACTTTGGCATTATTGTCAAAGAGGGAGAGATTTTAGATGAAAACACATCAAAGAGAAACACATCAAGAGGAAAAGAATAAGAGGGAGAGAGACATAAAAGATTCAGAGGGAGTAACTATGTGAATGGTCTAGCAAGGCTAAGTTGTTTAGAAATTAGAATGAAGCTAAGGATATTATAAATATTTTTGATTCAATGAAATTTTTTTGGATTGGTTGGTAAATCATGTGTTATTAATATGGTGTTGCCATTAATGCCAAAGAGGGAGATTGTTGGAAACTACAATTGAAGAAATTGTTGTATTGTCATTGATGTCAAACTTTAAACTCGCAAGGTAGTTTCCATCTAAGAAAGTACTACCTCTATTGATTGATGAAAAGGATTAGGGCAAGGGAGATAACAAGAGAACCTAGGAAAGGTTGATTTATTTGATACTTCAATGAGTACTTGATTATGTGGCACAATATAAGATAATGTATTGTTTATCTAAGTAAGAAGAAAGACAGAAGAAGTAGGCTTAACTGAGAAAAAGTGAAGAAATCTAGTTTAAGCCGAGTGATGTTAGTGTTGACAAAGCTCCAGTATATGCTGAGTAAATTTAGTGTTGACTGAACATCAGTTTATGTCGAGTCTTAGGAAATTACCAAGAAAGACAGTGTTAGCCAAGGAAGACAGTTTGTAGAGATGACCGAGTTATGCAATGATGACCAAGGAGATGAACTCAGTATTGACCGAGTGTCAGTATTTACATTTGGAAGAAGAATTCAGATTTCTAGCTAACACAGTTGAACTCTTGAGTTATGTAAATTGTGTTGACTTTATTAATTAATTGCATAGAGAATTTAATGCATGGTAAATCATTTTATTATGGATTTAATAAGGAGATTGAAGATATTTCTAGAAGGAAGATGAAGAACCTAAATGATGGAAGAATTTGATGAATCTGACCTAAACCTAAGATTCTACAGAGGAGATTAAATGGAAAAAGATGGATCTACCTATTGAATAGGTATAAAGGAAAACCTAAGTGTATGGTTACAAAGTATGCCAGAGTATGTTGGAGTTTGTTGATGTTATTGACTGATAAGTCTCAGTAGGAGGTTGAGGTGAAGGAGTTGATCAGAGTTGTGATTGCTTGAAGTAAATTTTTGA
>BSBK01013731.1:0-54497 GCA_027943335.1 Chamaecyparis obtusa | reverse complement strand
GATACACTCTCAATAATTAATTTGCATGAATGAGAGCAAAAGACAATTTTATCTATAAATTATAAAAGAAAGTTCCAATTAAATTATTATAATCCTTCATCAAATAGATTTTGATTTTCATATCTAGGATTCTTCTCTTAATTATTAAATCCATGACCAATAGGAATAACTTAAGATACTTCCTAAACTAACACAAAACCCCTTGCACCATAGAAATAATATCTTAAACAATTAGAGATAGTATGCATTCTAGACCTTTCATAATAATCTTGTAAGTAGTATTTCACAAGGAAATGAGCTTGAAATATTTAGAAGTATTAGGATTATTTGACTCAAAGAGAGGGTTGTTCAACTTGTTAAGTATGTTATTATTCTTTCTATTGAAGGTTGTGAGTAATATTTAGGAATGGGAGGTTGATCCAAATATGAGTTCTTTTCCTTATCTGTCATCATGGTAGACATAGAGATGGGAATAGGTTATGATGGTTGGTGACCAAAGGGGAAGCATTGATATGGAAGAATAATGAAATGAAGAAGAGGACCATATATGACACCTTGAAGTTTTATATGGTTTGATTAAAAGGTCATCATGTAGCTATAAGGGTCCTAAAGGTGAAGGTAAAAAACAATTTAAATAAAGTCCTCTGCAAAATATTATTAGTTTATATCTATTATATTGGATGATATGAATCACATTGTTATGTGGAAAATTAAGGCATTCATGAACAAAAAATGTGATTACTTTCATGTAAGTTAGTCATCTTTCATGTAAGTTAGTCATGGAATTGCCATTTTCAGATGTAACTAATCTAAGGTAGGATGATAGAGAAGAGGGTATCGAAGTACTTTAGTTCAAATTCAATTGAAAAAGTGAGGAAAATTAAAAGGAAGAACTCAGTCATCATGTGCCCCTATACAAATTTTTAAATCATATTACTTATCTTAATAGAATTGCTTGATTTAGAGGCTTTACTCTGTAATAATATCAACCTTACTTTGTACGTTGATAACCAATTGCTGAAAAATGTTTATAGAGTTACCACAAAGTGAGAAAAAACTAATTTAGTGTGGTGTCATTCAATGAACATGGGAAAATCTTTACTATCAAATCATCTAAAAGAGAAAATCTCTATATCATGTAGTGAGACTGGAGACACATATTTTATGGTCTCCTTTAACATTGTACTTATAAAAAATTGGCACCTTAAAGCTCATGGACATGGGAGTAGTGATGATTTTTAGTGATAGACGACTACACCTATAGTATGGATGAATAAGGGGTTGAGTGGTAGGTGTGGAAGAAAGTCAACTTTGTAGTTGGCCAAGATTTCATATAAGTTAGTTTATGATGAAATATATAGTGTGCATGAAGGTGGTATAGGTTTGCATAATATATGATGCAAGAATAGTGGTCCCAAGGGATTTGGAGGTGCCAAAATTTCTTTTATAGAATCCAAAAGTCAATATGATAGGAGGTGGACATTTTTACATGATGAACAAATATACTTTTCCAAAAATAACAACCATTTTAAAGAATTTTCTTTTATTATAATTGATCAAATTTAGAAAATATGTTGGCATAACTCACTAAAGCTAAAATACTTCTATTTAGATTTTGCCCTTGTACAGAAACAATGTGAAGGGGAGAAATGCACAAGTGAAAATAATGTACATTACAAAATACTCAAGGATACTAATTAGCATGTCTTAATCTACACAATCCATATGCCGATAAAACTAAAGTGTTTCCGTGTCCAATATTTATAAGTTTTCAAGTAATAATAAAAAGTGAAGGCATAGATAATATTGTGCATAGCTTTAGGGTCAAAATGAAAAGCATTAGAAGGGATGATTTTAATGATCTTGTGCCTTTTGTGAAGGAGACTTTGTATAAATGTTTGAATTTTTTTTATATGAGATTAAAAAGTATTTTCTTTGGTATGAACTTCTGGTTTAGTAATAACTATAGTTTATATTCAATATTTGAATGTCACAAGAGTCTCCTCTTCCATTTTTTATGGTAGTTTTAGAGAAAGGTGAGGTACTTAGTTAATCATTTTAGTATAATGACAAAAAGTAATGGAATAGAGATATGAGTACTTATAGATATTATACAAAGTTGGTACAAGAATATATGTAGTTTTAACATATCAATAATGATTGAATAATTTAAATTCTTTACACATCCTTTAAAATATGGTTGCTTAACTAGGTTGTAAAAATCCTTTAACTTTGAGAAATTTTATATGATATTCTATTTTTTAGTATCTTAAAATTGTATGTCATTTTTATAATTTCCTCTAATAAATTATTTAAATAGTAAATTCATAGATTGGAGGATGGCGGGGTTATTAAGTTTTAATTTCTTCATATTTAAATTGATATTTATAAATTAAAAAAAAATCCTTCAAAAAATAGAGTTATTATTATCAACCTAATATGACTATTTGTTGAGTTAGCATGCTCAAATAATGTTGAATATATATTTTAACTCTTTATATTGGAGAAAAACTTATACACCATGCCAACTTATACATCTCCTTCATGATTGTTCAATCCTAATTTGTAGAGACCTTAGAGATGCCACTTTTGTATTAGGTAGTGTAATGTAGGGAAATAAGGCTCACTAGCTTATGCATGCAAACTGGGAAAGAGAGGGGAAAGGGGGAGGAGGAGAAAGAGATGGAGGGAGGGAGAGAGAGAGAGAGAGAGAGAGAGAGAGAGAGAGAGAGAGAGAGAGAGAGAGAGAGAGAGAGAGAGAGGAGAGAGAGAGAGAGAGAGAGAGAGAGAGAGAGAGAGAGAGAGAGAGAGAGAGAGAGAGAATAGGGGAAAAGATGGAGATGAGGGGAAGAGTAGGGGTAGAGAGGGAGTAGAGAGAGAGAAAGGGGGAGGGGAAGGGGGGATGAGAGGGTGAGACGAGAGTGGGAGGGGGAGGAAGAGGTAAGGGGGAGAGAGAGGGGGGGAGGAAGAGGGGAGGGGGAGAGAGATATGGGGAGAGAGGGGAGTGGTGGAGAGAGGGAGAGCGAGGGTAGAAAGGGAGAGAGAGAGAGAGAGAGAGAGAGAGAGAGAGAGAGAGGAGAGAGAGAGAGAGAGAGAGAGAGGGTCAAGGTCAGGGTTAGGGAGAGTGAGGAGAGAGATGGGGTGCATGTATCTTTGTGCATGTGTATATGTGTTAGTTTTTTTCTTTGCATCTGTAGATCTATGATTTTATGTGTGTGTCTCTACATGCATGTCTATGTGTGTGGGTGTGGGTGTGGGTATGGGTGTTTGCATGCATTTCTACATGTTTTTTTATGTGTGTTCTTTTGTGTACTTGGACATGTATGTGTGTGTGTATCTCACCATGTCTGCATAGGCATGTGTGGTTGTGTGTGTGCATGTGTGTGTGTCTTCATGTATGTCTATGTGTGTATGTGGGTGTTGTGTGTTTGTTTGTATCTATGTTTGGATGTGTTTGTGTGTGTGTGACTAAAATTGATCAAATTATACTATTTTTATACAATTCACAAGTGTAAATGACTAATTTCATGATTGGGTAAAATCACAAGGTTAGACAAATAAAAATGACTAAATAAATGAATAAATAATTAGTCACCCAAATAAAAATGACTAAATGAATGATTATTACTCATTTATAATAACATTTGATAATATCATAGACTTATATACTTATAAATTTCATTTCACTAGTAATGCTTGCTCACCAATAGGCTTATTGCATGAGCAATCCATCTACACCTGTCTCCGGCCAAAAATATTGCTTTTAGGTGATTTCAAAATTGATCGATAAACATCATTTAGAGATAGAATCACTACAAGGAATAGTTACCATCAAACAAATTTTCAATCATGGTTTATTATATAAAAGTGGTTTCTCATCTCACACCTAAAACAAATTTGACTCACATATAATATTAGATATTTAAATGAAATCAGATTTTTGTTTGCATCAGGCTCTCTATGGTAGACCTTGCAGGACACCATTTAGTTGGGCTAGGATCGAGGAAATTTTTTCTATTGGTCCTGAGTTAGTCAGAGATATGGAGCAATAGGTGACTTTGATTAGGCAATGTCTTGGAGAGGCTCAGGATAGATAAAAGAAGTATGTCGATGCGAAGAGGATCGATCAAGCTTACTTAATAGGAGATAGGGTCTTTTTGAGAGTGCGATCACATAAGAGTCCAATCCATTTTGGAAAAGGCTCTAAGCTAGCACCTCATTTTGTTGGACCTTTTGAGATCCTTGAGAGGATATCAATTGCTTACTGTTTAGCTTTTCCACTTAGCCTGTCACACATCCATGATGTGTTTCATGTTTCAAATTTGTGGAAGTATGTTTATGATGATTCACATGTGATCGATTGGGATGCCTTGCACGTAGAGTCAGACGGGCAACTGGCATTGGAGCCCATTCGTATTTCAGCCTGATGGACCCTGACACTTCGAGGCAGGGCGTTGGACTAGGTTAGAGTCCAGTGGGATTGTTATGATGAGGTGAAAACTTCATGGGAGGATGAAACATAGATAAGATCACAATATCCTCACCTCTTTGATGAACTCCAGGAGGAGGTTCATGCCTAGAGGGGGTGGATGTAAGACCTACCAGACAGTCATATTTATACTACTTTATTTTCCATGCTTTTGTACTTATTTCACATACATACTTGACTATTTGAGACACTTATGTATTTAAGGATCTATTGAATCCTATGCTATATTTTTAGTACCTGATTATGTAATCAGGGTAGACTTGAGATACTACATGTTTTGATTCAGTTTCAGTTTATGATGATGTCACAAATGATGTCAGGGTATTATGATCTCATCTATGTTGCATCCTCCCATGAAGTTGTGACCTTGTCATAACATCAATTGATGAGCTCTAAGAGGAGGTTCATGCCTAGAGGGGGTGGATGTGAAACCTACCAAACAGTCATATTTATACTACTTTATTTTCCATGCTTTCAGTACTTATTTCATAGACATACTTGACTATTTGAGACACTTATGTATTTAAGGATCTATTGAATCCTATGCTATATGTTCAGTACCTGGTTATGTAATCAGGGTACACTTGAGATACTACATGTTTTGATTCAGTTTCAATTTATGATGATGTCACAAATGAAAAGTTGGTTTAGGAAACTGAAGTTATGCTTAGTTGATTGATTTACATACATAGTTTTCAAACCATGTAGTATTGATGATGTATTATATTTATATCATGTTTAATGGACCTATTGATGTGTGCAATGAGTGTGCAGGATAAGTTGACCATGGATCTAAATACGGGGATCCAATATTGGAACCTATGTTTATATTGTGCATTCCAAGGTCCTCTTTGTAAAAGAAAAGTGGACCTCATTGTGAAGTCTTTTTATTTTGTGAATGTGGTTTACATGCATTTATTTAATTTAGCAAATGTAATTGTGAATTAGCAATGTCATTGTTTTAAATTAAATGTGTCAAATTTGGCAAATTGTAGCATACACTAGTAAATTTTAGCTTGTTTTTCGACGAGATTTAGTCAATTTTTAGATGCCAATTGGTCGACCAAATGACCATAACGGTTGTCAAAGTTTTTTCATCAATGATATGACACATAAAACTGACATCTAGAGTGGTTGAATTATCGATGGCCACGCTGTTGAAATAGTCGCTTAACAATTAAGTGTCATCGAAATTGCGACTAGAAATCATCAAAATAATTATTGACTATATAGCACTCTCGTCGATAAGTCTATTATTTTTCCATCAAAAAAGCGACAGAAAATTTAATTTTTTTAAAAAATATATATATTATCAAATTAAGCACAACAATATTATGTCATTGTTGTTTACAAACAGTCACTTTTCTGCTCGTGAAGACACAGTCTAGTGTTTATATTACTAGCAATTGCACCCCAATAAGGTGTAATGGTTACGCCAATAGGAAGATATACCTGCATAATATATTAAGGGCAGGGAGGTTTCTTTTTAATAAAACCACATTTTCTGTCTTATTTCACACAAACATGTTCTTTCTCGAGGTCATTAACCTTTCAATAAAACTTTCCACTTCTAAATATTTTCCTGAGTCTGAACAAAAGAAAGAATAAGCCTCACAATATTTCAATGACATTCATAGGAGATGACTATGCAATCTACAACTATGCCTTTATTTTCAACAACATTACTCACTCTCAATCACCTATTAAGTTAGTGATGATTTTTGCTCCAAAAAAAATTCAAACTAATTTTAAATTAGTGGCAAAAACCTCCAACCCTTCAATAATGAAATAGAAGTGATTGTCCACTAACTCTTTAACATTCTTAAAGGTAGATTAAGATTACAATTATAATCTAAATTCAAATTAATTTGGGCAAGTTTTGATCTTAGGGAAAGTTAACTTGGGAAATCTTCTTCAAAAGGCCATCATTACCCTCTCCATCATAGAGCACCTTGAGGCCATATTATGCGAGGCATTTTGTCAAACAGTTGTGTGTTCCTTGTTTATATTTCAATATTTTGCAAATATGGCTTAGAGGACACTATAAGCATATAACATACCATGAAACCACAATTCATTAAAATACTGGAGCTTTATGCCAGAAGATTCTTGAGCTAGGGACAAGTTTGTTTTGTAGCCACGTATAGATTTCCCCAAAAAAAATTATTGAAAATATGGCAATGGACTTAACATTGTGGTTTTAAGGCTTAATAGCATAGTTTGATGTGATATGATTTGAACTAGACTGAGAAATTAAGTCACAACAATATTGAGTCTAAACACAAATACTAATATAGCATATTCTTTTTCATTAAGATTGGATCCATAAAATAAAGAGTTCTCCCTCTTAAATAAATTGATTCCCATTAAATAAGCTTTTCCATTGTAACAAAAAAATTCTCACCCTTGATACCATGTGCAAAAAATCCATAATGGATTAGTTTAAACTACTTGAGTGCACAATGTCCTTTCAATAACCAATAATTGAGTTGTATACCTAGTCAATATGCACAGAATTGTTAAGAGGACATATTTGTGAAGATTTTATAGACGTAGGTTACTGAATCATCATCTATGCACTAGTACTTAATTTGGAAACCCTCGTATGTATATAGCCACTCTAGAAAATCTCCACAAAAATCCCTTCTGGCCTCCACTGCATATACATCTTCTCAAAATCTAAAAACTCTGGCCCATCATTGATTCTCATCAATGTACCAATTTGGATACTAAGTCTAATTTAATTTGTCCATGGACTAAGACCTTAAATTATTGAGATTCTCTTTGTTTTGAGAAGAGTATAACATTCTCTACTTAACAGGGCCAACCACGTGAAGGTGGAAGCTCATCTGGTCCCTCCTAGGAGCCTCTTATGACCTTTTATGATATTTTAAGACCTCTAAGATGTATTCTTAGGGAATGTAAAGGGTTGAAAAGGGTCATAAGAGATCCTGGGACACAACAGCTGAGAAACATAATTGTAGGCATCATGGTCACAATTTTTTGGAGACAACGTAATTGATTGGTATACCTAGACGATGTAGAGCAACTTCTGGTCCTTCGATTCCAAGTTGACCCTGCGAGATCTAAAGACCATAGATAAGGAATAAATTTAGAGAGCGAAGGAGGGCCATAATGACAAAAATAATATAGGAAAAACCTCAAGTTAAATGAGGCAACTGCAAACATTTTAATAGATTTTTATTATTCAATAATGAAATTTGTATATACTAGTGTTCTAAGCACCCTCATTACATGATTTATTATTGTAAGCCCCCTCTGACTTATGCATCTAGAAAATGAAACTACAACCTATTGGGATTGAGACAAACCTTATAAAATAACAACAGCTAAGAAGGATCGCTTGCCAACATCTATTGAATACATCTGTTGGAGGACCTTGTATTCATGAGCAGATGTTGGCAAGTGATCCCTCTTAGCTATTGTCATTTTATAAGGTTTGTCTCAATCCCAATAGGTTGTAGTTTCATTTTCTAGATGCGTAAGTCAGAGGGGGCTTACAATAATAAATCATGTCATGAGGGGGCTTAGAACACTAGTATATGCAAATCTCATTATTTAATAATAAAAATCTATTAAAATGTTTGCAGTTGCCTCATTTAACTTGAGGTTTGTCCTATATTATTTTGGTCATTATGGCCCTCCTCCGCTCTCTAAATTTATTCCTTATCTATGGTCTTTGGATCCCATAGTGTCAACTTGGAATCAGAGGAGCAGAAGTTTCTCTCCATCATCTGGGTATACAACTCAATTATGTTGTCTCCAAAAAAATGTGACCATGATGCCTACATTTATGTTTCTCAGCTATTGTGATATCTACATTTATGTTTCTCAGCTGTCGTATTTATGTGCATATTTTTTGTGTTTGGGAAGACATCTTTCTAGCCTAGGCCTGGATCCTTCGACAATTAGCTTCATAATAATGAAGTAGATGACAGATGAGCAATTAGCTTCCCTATAAAAATCCCATAAATGCACTATGTGTACCCCAATTCCTATGCTCTCTATGAGTACCCAAAGGATATATTTGAAACAACAAGGGTAATGCTAACCTTACCCTTGTTGTTTCAAATATGTCCTTTGGGTACACACAGAGGGCATAGGAAGTGGGGTACACACAGTTCATTTATGAGAATTTTCTTGAGAAGCTAATTGCTCAGCTCTCATCTATTTTATTTATTATCAAGCTAATTGTCGAAGGATCCAAGCCCATGCTAGAAAGATGTCTTCCCATTCTATTTAAGCCATATTCCTTGTTCTTGTCAAACTTCCTTGGTACGGTAGGCCTGCTCTCTACAGTACTCTTCTTTAATCTATGTTCAATGATAAGCATCTTCTTCTTCTTCCTAATTGCACCCAGAGCTTCCTTTTCATCGAGATTCAACTCCATTTCCCCCATCTCATCATCCTCATCCACTCATCTTGATTGATTGATCTCTTAAGGACCTTGTATTCAGTAGATGTTGGCAAGTGATCGTTCTTAGTTATTGTTGTTTTATAAGGTTAGTTAGTAGTTATAGTCAGTTTATTAGAGTTAGGAGTCTATTTCAAAGACATCGACGTGAAGTGGAGTGGGTGTGGTCAAATTGATGTATCAAGGAACAAATGGAATAACCAATAAAACACTATACGTTAGATCATGTGATTGATAGCAGATTGGGGCTCACCTAAGCCATAAACATGAAGAATTATTGTAAAAAAGGATGTAAACCATATATATGCACACTTCAGGCAAAGAGAAGTTATGCCATATCCATATTAAAATATTAGTTACAATATGAAAATACTAAATTGACTATTCCTGATCTCATCTCCGCATATGGTCCCAACAAAGATATGCGATTACAATACAAAGAAGGCATCGTAAAAATATAATTTTGCCATTTGCCCTAGCCTGACACGTTTTGCACTCAAATCCTTCATCGCGTAGAAGTGGAGATGGGAAGATAGATGCAGATGAGTTGTCATCAACCCAACTAAAGTATCTGCAACCATTATTTCCCTATGATGCCCAGTCTACATTAGTTCTTATAATATAATGAATAGTATTTACATTAGAAACATTAAATATATACACATTAGCAACCTATTTTTTATTTGGGCAGCACCAAAATTATCGTCCAGGGTTGTTAAGTGTCTGTGAAGTCTTCAACACACACTGCCACCACCACATTAACATTTTGTCACATTGAGAAGAGTCATCGAGCCTATATCAATAATGCACCGCACCATCGTTACTACATTTATTACATAAATATTATAACATATAATCATATGATTATAATAATTATACATTCAGCACTATTATTCTATTGTAGATTCAAGTACTTAAAAATGTTTGCAATCAATGGTAGATAACATTTTCCATGACCTTTTCTTTTAAAGTTAGACCACAATCTAGCAATTGTCTCCCTATTTTGTTGTGGGTTGATATCGTCAAACATGGTCTTTCTTGAATGGAATGACTCGTTGGTGGAAGAAGGATGATTTGTTTGCAACCTGAAGATACAAATCATCACTGAACAACCATTTTCTCAACTCTAATTTTCTCAACACAAAGGGAAATTTATCATACTGAAGAAACCTGATTATTTTTATATGGAATACACCAAGGAGTACCATCATAAATATTAACCATTTACAATAATGAAAAGTAAACCTAAATCAAATAGCTCATTTTTTTATTAGCATAGTATTCCACATAGACTAAATGAAATATACCATCAAAATAAGGTGACAAAATCCTATCACGAAGCACAAACATAGGAAATAAAAAAGGGACAAAAGACAAGAAATAAGAAAAATCATTATGACTATAGAAAAATCATTTAGACTATAATAAAAAAAAGAAACACTCATTGTCAATAATTTTCAAAATCATTAGGACTATAGAAAAATAATTAAGACTATACAAAATCAAATTTTAGAAATGGACGGTTATGATGCTTGCCATTACAACAATTGAGCATTCATCATTTGGTATTGTGTATTCCATTTAAGTATGTCAACAATGTTCAAAATCATGTCACCAAGCACAGACATGGGAAATCAAAAAGGGACAAAAGACAATAAATAAGAAAAATCATTAGGACAAGAAAAATCAAGTTCTAGAAATGGACGGTTCTGATATTGCTTTTCCATTACAACAATTGCTAATTCATCATTTGGTACTTCTTGGTGTATTCCATTTAAGTTTTTCAGTTGTCGTGTTTATGTGCATGTTCTTTATGTGTTTGGCTTCTCTCCCTCGCAAGTGATACGCCAATAGGTAATTGATTTGAAAGCATAATGATTTGACAATTAGAAGGTTGGTTAATAGATTCCAGTTGGTTCTTTGTAGAGGGTTGTATATTTGAAGTACACTTAATTTCTCTACAATTTTGGAGTACACTGTCTTGTAGGTACAGTCAAAACAACAGCATATTAATTTGAAAGCTTAGAATGTGATCTTTTCTTGGTGGTAACATAGGAACATTTCCAAGCATTAGTTTTACTTGTTTATGTAAGAACTTTGTTGTTTTTGTTGTTTTTTTTGTTTGTGATACCAAAGGAGTAACCAGTATTGTGTAGACAATGACTAGCCAGATTGTTCTTGAAAATAAATTACAAAACTGAACCAATGGCACGTTAATTCACAAAATTTTTTTACAAAACTGAACCAATGGCATGTTTATGTAACAAAGAAATAGAATGATAATAATATGCTGAAAATTATATTCTATTTAATACAAACCAAAGGACCAGTCCCAACAATTCTTAAACATACTTTATTTGATATGATGAATTCTTAATAAAGGTCTAATTCTATAAACTGCTAGCACGAAGGAAGATTTGACCTAGCCACACTAGTAAATTTTACCCTATTCTTTGATGAGGATTACTCAAATTTTTTATACCCATTCGTCAAACAAATGACCAAAACTGTTGTCAAACTTTTACTCATCGATTATACGATAGGAAAAACCATCGTCAAAATTCTGACCTCCTTAGTGGTTGAATTACCAACTGAATTACCTGGAAGAATTGTAGATCAAACCTTTTATCTATGCGACCAACGTTTGTCAAATTTTGATCAATCAAGGTCCATAACGTTGTCAGAATCAATGTCAAACACATAGCATTCTCATCGAAATAACTATTATTAAAATGCCAAAAAAGAGACCAATAATAATTTTTTGTTAATATATATATATATATATATATATATATATATATATATATATATATATATATATATATATATATATATATATATATATATATATATATATATATATATATATATATATATATATTATTGATGGGTTTCTAACCGATTTCTCTATAACAACAACATATACTAAAGTTGCATTGTCATTGGTTCCCAAGTATTTGTCTCTTTGACATTTGTTTCTCCATTTTTATACATTATATTACCATGCATCTCTATTCTTCATTCAATAGTCATTTGATTATTAACTTAATGTATGGCTACATCTAATATATGAGAGAAGAAACCTTTGAAGGTATGTTAGTTTGAGCTTCACTTGGTTTTGAGAATAAGTTTGAGCTTCACTTGGTTTTGAGAATAATTTAATATTCTCTACTTAACAAGGCCAACCACGTGAAGGTGGAAGTTCATCTGGCCTCACCCCCCTCCCCCTAACATCAATCTAAATTCCCCATTAACACATAACAATATTCATTAACATGACATATAATTCAATATTAATACACAACATTCATAGATAATTACTTAAAACAACGTTCATGGAGTTATTATGATAGTTTTACTGATATTTTTGTCACAATTTGATGTTCAGGATAGGGGAAAAGCACCTGCAACAACATAGGCAATAGTTGTAGATACAGATGACAATATCCCAAAAATCCCTAATAAAATAAATACTGCTTACTTCAAAATGACGTGCTCGCGCCATCAATTCATCTATCCTCTTCAGCATCTCCTCAGTTGGATTTGCATCTTCCAAAATAGTAATAATTTATGCATTACTCTTTTTCTTCATTGTATTTATTATATTAGGGATTAGGGATATCCTCATCTATATCTACAGCTATTGCCTCTATTGTTGCAGGTGATTTTCCCCTATTTGATATTTATCTTCAGGTGTCCACACTCATTCTGTTGCTTTTTTCCTGCGGGTCACAGTAGTGATTGGGAGAGCCCTATTTTGGCACCAGTCATGTAGTACAAGCACTAGAATTGAGTACCCAGACGATGGAGAGAAACTTCTACACCTCCGGTTCCAAGTTGTTCTCCATCCCGCAGTGTCAACTTGGAATTGGAGGTGTAGAAGTTGCACTCCATCTGGGTATACAACTCAATTATGTTGTCTCCAAAAAAATGTGACCATGATGCCTACAATTATGTTTGTCAGCTGTTGTGAAATCCTCATCACCCTTAGCTGTCATCCTAAGCCCTTCTTCCCTCTCCATTTCTTCAAGCCTCTGCAAGATATTTGGATCAATAAAGTCTGCAACATTGTGTCCATCCATGATCTCAGGAATATCATCTTCTTTCTACTCTTCATTTGCCAAAATATATTGCTTCTTCAAGCTTGTAGAGTAGTCTCTAGTGGTTGCAAATCAATCTTATTACAAACTACAATAAGAGGCTTAGTAAGTCTAATTTAATTTGTCTGTGGACTGAGACCTTAAATTATCGAGCTTCTCTTTGTTTCGAGAATAGTTTAATTAACATTCTCTACTTAACAGGGCCAACCACGTGAAGGTTGAAGCTCATTTGGCCCCTCCTAGGAGCCTCTTATGACCCTTTACGACATTTTAAGACCTCTAAGATGTATTCTTAGAGGTCGTAAAGGGTCATAAGGGGTCCTGGGACACAACAGCTGAGAAACATAATTGTGGGCATCATGGTCACATCTTTTTGGAGACAATGTAATTGAGTTGTATACCCAAATGATGGAGTGCAACTTCTGCACCTCCAATTCCAAATTGACACTGTGGGATTCAAAGACCATAGATAAGGAATAAATTTAGAGAGCGGAGGAGGGCCATAACGACAAAAATAATATAGGACAAACCTCAAGTTAAATGAGGCAACTGCAAACATTTTAATAGATTTTTATTATTAAATAATGAAATTTGCATATACTAGCGTTCTAAGCCCCCTCATTACATGATTTATTATTGTAAGCCCCCTCTAACTTACGCATCTAGAAAATGAAACTACAACCTATTGGGATTGAGACAAACCTTATAGAATAACAACAACTAGAAAGGATCGCTTTCCAACATCTTTTGAATACATATGTAGCTCATGAATAAAAGGTGTAGCTCATGAATACAAGGTCCTCCAATAGATTTATTCAACAGATGTTGGAAAGCGATCATTCCTAGCTGTTGCTATTCTCTAAGGTTTGTCTCAATCCCAATAGGTTGTAGTTTCATTTTCTAGATGCGTAAGTTAGAGGGGGCTTACAATAATAAATCATGTAATGAGGGGGCTTAGAACACTAGTATATGTAAATTTCATTATTTAATAATAAAAATCTATTAAAATGTTTGCAGTTACCTCATTTAACTTGAGGTTCATCTTGTATTATTTTGGTCATTATGGACCTCCTCTGCTCTCTAAATTTATTCCTTATCTATGGTCTTTGTATCCCATAGTGTCAACTTGGAATCGGAGGTGCAGAAGCTGCACTTCATCGCTTGGGTATACAACTCAATTACGTTGTCTCCAAAAAATTGTGACCATGATGCCTACAATTATGTTTCTTAGCTGTTGTGAAATCTGCATTTATGTTTCTCAGCTATTGTGTTTATAAATAGAGACTTCATACCACGCTGCGCTCAAACTTCAGTGAGACTTCATACCACACAGCGTCCATAGATTACATTAAATGTGTTATTTATGCTTGTATTGGTGGGAAAACTCTTGAAAAAATGCAAAAGAGATTGCATTCAACCATGTTGTTTACATGACACGTGTAGTTTACCTCCAACATAAATCAGCGTTGTGTACAAATCTACGGATGTTGCATGGTACGAAGCCTTGATCAAGCTTGAAAATGACAGTCAATCCATAGTCAAGGTCAAGGAACAAATGGAATAACCAAGAAAACACTATATGTTAAATCATGTGATTGATATTTGTAGACACGCAAAAATGGACAAGTGCTTTTAAATTGCAAAAATCAACAAAATGGCTCAAAATCATCAAAATGCATTAATTCAATAAAAAAGGGATCAAATCAATTAAAATAGACATAATTAAATAAAGTTGGACAAAATCAATAAAAGAAAAGGAAAAATAAAATAATGATGTTAAATAATTAAATCAAAGCTTAATGGGGTGAAAAATACTACATAATTGATTTTAATCAATTAGTTGTATAGTTGTTTAAATCAAAAATCAAAATGAACCTATTACCCTTACATGGCTAAATTTAATTAATTAATTGAATTTAATAACTCCTAATATCTTTCAACAAAGTTGAGCAACCAATGAAAATTGAGGACAAAAAGACATAAATCACTCAAAAAGGATGAATCTCAATCACTCATTTGAAAGTTTCAATCTCAACCACTCAATCTTGTCCTTTTGTCCAAAGTTTTGAGACAAACATTTAAATTGTCCCCCCATTTATGAACAAAGAAAAGTATTTGACTCAACCAAGGATTAATAATGATTACTTCACTCCAACCCCTACCCTTGAGAATTTACTATAAATATGAAGCATTTTGAGAGCAATTGATATCTTAGAAATTCATTTGCAAAACATTGTTATTATAGGCAATTGAAGAGCATTCTAAGAGCATTTAGAGCAATTTTCATAGCTTTGTATCAATTTGAGCTAGAATAAGTATTTGTAGCGGCATACATTCTCATTTTAGAAGTGTCACTAGTGGAGATTGAGCTGAGAGCTTCACTTACCACATCTTTCTAGAGAAATCAAAAAGGGACAAAAGACAAGAAATAAGAAAAATCATTATGACTATAGAAAAATCATTTATACTATAATCAAAAAAAGAAACACTCTTTGTCAACAATTTACAAAATCATTAGGACTATAGAAAAATAATTAAGACTATACAAAATCAAATTTTAGAAATGGATGGTTCTGATGCTTTTCCATTACAACAATTGAGCATTCATCATTTGGTATTGTGTATTCCATTTAACTATGTCAACAATGTTCAAAATCTTGTCACCAAGCACAGACAAGAAATAAGAAAAATCATTAGGACTATAGAAAAATCAAGTTCTAGAAATGGACGGTTCTAATATTGCTTTGCCATTACAACAATTGAGCATTCATCATTTGGTACTTCTTGGTGTATTCCATTTAAGTTTTTCAGTTGTCATGTTTATGTGCATGTTCTTTATGTGTTTGGCTTCTCTCCCTCGCAAGGGATACGTCGATAGGTAATTGATTTGAAAGCATAATGATTTGATAGTCTTTTTTCAGGATAGGTGTAATCATCCCACCAACCTTAATTAGAAACATTTGTGATATATGTCAAGTACTTATAATCAGTATTCCCAACAAATAGAGACTTAGTAGTAAAAGGATGTCCTTTGGTTTACTAGTTTACTTATAATCAGTATTTCCTGACCTACTAGTTTACTTATAATCAGTATGCCCTTGATCATTTTTCCAATTGTTCTGTCCATTACTAAGATCCAGTAATCTGAATTTGTGCCTCTACGAGCCTTTTCAATAAATATATTTTGTGCAGATTAAAACTTCCCTGTCTTTTATGTTTTGATGGAATCCTTATACTGTTTGCAGCCTCTGGCTCAAATTGATGGATATCCACACTCCGATCTACAGCTCCCAAATTGGTGCAGGCAGATTGGACACTGGAAAAGGTTCTCGAATTTGTATATATACACATGTATGTATATATACACACACATGTATATATACACACATACATGTGTGTGTACACACACACACACACACACACACATATATATATATATACACATACATGTGTATATATACACACATGTGTGTATATACATATACACACATTTGTGTATATATACACACATATACATATGTGTGTATGTATATACACATATATACACACACATTTGTGTATATATACACACATATACATATGTGTGTATGTATATACACATATATACACACACATTTGTGTATATATACACACATATGTCATGTGTATATACACATATGTATATATGCACATATATATATACACACATGTATATATATACATCTTTATATATATACATAAATACACACATGTGTGTATATACATATACACACATTTATGTATATACACATTGTGTGTATATACACACATGTATATATGCAAAAATGTATATATACATCCTTATAGTCACGGATCCCATGAAATATTAAATTTGCTTTTAGAAAAATTGGAATTTCCAATTCCACCTATTTGAGTGGAAGATGAAATGCCCATTTTGGGGGCAAAATTGGAATTTCAAAATTCCAATTCCAATTTTTTGGATAGACACAAATATGGAATTGAAGGTCACATAGTAAGATTTGAAATGTTTTGAGAGTCACCTAATGTGACTGTACCCACACAACAATAGCATATACTGACTTGTACAGTTTTCTTTCTCTGTTTTGTTACTATAGTAGGACTTTAAGAAGAATGGGGGTCATTCCATGAACATAGAGGCCTAATCTTCATGAAGTGACATTGTTTAACTTGTATTATAAATTCCTAACATTGCATATGCAGAATCAAGCAGGGTTAAAGGTGATCACAACATTGAACAGTGAGAAAATACATTGAAAATGAATGCCAAAGTATAACAGTGGCTAATCTATCCAAACAAGGGGTGATTTTTATGTTTGGAAATGTTCTAACATGTTGATTAGATAGTGAATCAGTCACCAATTTGATGCAGAAGTGCGTGGAGATAAGACATTGAGAAAGCCTTAAAAACAAGGGTTTGGAGACACAAAATTGGGGTTTTCGGTGTTGCAGTGGGACTGTGTTTAATTGCTTGGAGATTTGGACATTTTGAATCATTATAAGAGACTGCTGAAGGTTTGGGGTCTTAGAAGTATAATAGTGTGATTCCAAAACCCCAAAGAGTTGAACCCATGGATAGTCTGTATATCAAGTGGAGTGTCATCAGTATATCTTTACGTCTTGAAATGATAAAATGAAAGTCACACTGACAAAATGAAAGTCACTCAGAGATGATTAATTTCATAAACATTTTTTATTATTCAAAAGAAAAAATTGTGTTTCCTTGTGGGACAGGTATAGGACTTCACTGATTCATTCATGTAAGTTGTGAAAACTATTCTCCCTTTAGGTCTCTAAAGCCAAAAAAAGAATTCCACACTCATGAACAATTTAGACAGCCACTTGTGAGGCAAAAAATTAAAACTACAAAAGCTTGGTGAAGGTCTATCCTAAAATTAGGACCGTGACTTGTATGGATTCAATGGTACTTTTCCCTCCTATGACTCAATTTTAACGAATTTGATACTAAATATGCATCTAGTTGCACTAAATATAATAATCCACTGAATACTAAATATGCATCTAGTTGCACTAACTGTCATTTAATATCAACCATGGTAACCTTTTACCATACCTGAGCCAACTTTTAAAACCACATTACCTTCTTATGGAGATAGGGTTGGAGTGACGCTGCAAATAAAAACAAAATAATTTAGAAGAAGATAGTTATGAATGGATACAACCAAAGCATTAAAATGAGGATGGAAAAATATCATATAAATGTATTAATTTTCCACAATCCATAATAGTTAGTGTTAATGCTTCTAGATTTGATAGTGTACATACACAATCCAATCCATAAGTGTTAACATTAAATATCTTGTATAAATTAATAATATCATTGATACATGATAAGTTGCTAAAAGATGCATTGAGCTTGAAGATGAAAAGATACTTTGAAGATGCCAACCTAGTAGACAAAGAGTTAGCCCCCATGCCAAACAATAAACTAAGAGATTTTATAACAAAGTATAAAATCCTTTCATTGATTATACAACACAAGAGAAAGAAGAGATTATGTATATAAGTTTGATGAAATAAGAGTCATTGAATAGTCTCTTTTATGTCTCTTCCCCTTAAAAAAATGAATTAGTTATTTTTTCTACCAGCTACAATGCCATCTTAAATAATTTAGAGAAAAAATGTGGGATTATCCCAAACAAATGAGTCAGAGAGGATTTTGAGAATTTCTTTATCCACTCAATCATTTGATTGATTTTAACACATAGAATGGTTCATTTACTTGGACCCATATGCATAAGAATTTATGCCATATTGCATAAAGGTTAGACATGTTTCTCTTATTAGATGTATATATTAATTTAATTCTCGATGTATACTCTCTAGTAAATTGAAAAACCCCATTTCTTATCATTTTTATTTCATGTTTTCCATTTTGGAAGAGAGGGCTCCTCATTTGTGTCCCTTTAAGTTTGAACCTATGTGGTTTAGGGATGATAACTATTTTCCTTTACTGGGACACTGATGGCTATTAGATCCCTTCTTTTGGGGTCTAGAATGTTTCAGCTCTAGTAAAAAGGCTTGATTTCTTGAAGAAAAAAGTAAAATAATGGAATGTTCTGCATTTTAAAAATATATTTTCTATAAAAAATTGAATTTAGGAATAACTGTCACAACTTAATATTGATATATTAGACAAGGGTATGGATTCTGGATCTTATGAATTGTATAAAATCTTAACCTCATAGTTAGAGGGAGTCCGTTCTTGAGAGGAGACATAGGAGTGCCAAAAATCAAGAGATATTTGGCTATCAAAAGATGGTACAAATACTATATTTTTTAATGCCTCTACCAAGCTTAAAAGGAAAACAAACAAAATTCCTTGGATATAAAACAACACATGCTCTCAGTATATCAAGTGGAGTGTCACCAGTATAGCTTTACATCTTGAAATGATAAAATCAAAGTCACATCGACAGAATGATAGTCACTCAGAGATGATTAATTTCATAAACATTTTTTATTATTCAAAAGAAAAAATTGTGTTTCCTTCTAGGACGGGTATAGGAATTCACTGATTCATTCATGTAAGTTGTGAAAACTATTCTCCCTTTAGGTCTAAAGCCAAAAAAAGAATTCCACACATGAACAATTTAGACAGCCACTTGTGAGGCAAAAAAATGAAACTATAAAAGCTTGGTGAAGGTCTGTCCTAAAATTAGGACCGTGACTTATATGGATTCAATGGTACTTTTCCCTCCTATGACTCAATTTTAATGAATTGGATTGTGATCGTAATTCAACCTTAAGACAAGATAGTCACTACCTTGAGACTTAATGTCCTATGTAGATTGTGACTGTAATTCATATGATAAATTTTAATCCAAAACTCCATGATTTGATCCAATCCAATGATCACAATTCAAAGCCTCAAATTATTTGTTTAAGCCTTTTGTTTTCTTATTTTCAGGAATAAAGATAAGAAGTTCTAATGTATGTCAATCATAGCAGAAAAGAAGTTAAATGCAAGAAAGAGTTAATAGCCACTTCAATAGTTTCAGACATTGCCTATATTATATGGTGTACATCTTTGAGAAGAAAGGGTAGAGCTCAGTTGAAGTCAGCAATGGAAGCATTCATTCTTGGGCTATTTCAAAATATATTGTTTGTATCTATCAGTGGAAAGTGCATGACAACAAATAAATCAATTGCTGGACTCTTGCAGGAGGGAAGTTACTAATGTCAAACAAAGAGAATAGAGACTAGTCAAGAATGAAGTGACATTATGTAGATTATAGACATGCATTAAGTAGAAAGAGGTTAAAATATATATAGGCTTAAATTTGTAGTGTATAAAAAACTCTTGAAAATGCCAAAGGTTGCACATTTGATTCAACATTTCTATCAAGAGGTTAAAATATATATAGGCTTGAATTTCACATTATAAACCATTTCTCCACTTTCAATCATAGCTGGATTATATTTTCTTATTCATATTTTCTTATTTGTTTCTTAACTACTGTACCCAACCTAAGTGACCTTAAAATGGCCTAACCAACCCCTTAGACCAGTCTATCAACCTTTCAAGGCACATTTGTCACTTTAGTACAGAGTGCTTCCTAGGCCTGCAAACCTAGATTTCTGCATCTAACATGAAGTTTTACCATAGAATCCCCAAGTGTTATTGGGATTCTTTGACACTCTCCTTGAGGCAGTCGTCCTCCAAAAAGATCAAAGCCTGGATCATTCTCTAGGCCTCCCAACTGCAAGAATCTCAGAGGCCTAATTATGGCACCCACCAAGGCTCTACACTCTCAAGTGTTCAAAATCTTTTCAGCCAATCAATACATTGTGTCCCCATAACTCCTCCCTAAGACTCTTCATAGTTTTTCTCTCATTAGTGAAGATGCACCCCTATACTCCCTAAGTACTTTCACTCACCTAGACTATTACAGATTCTTCATAAGCCTTCAGACCCTTTCTAAATGTCAATTAACTCATATTGACATCCCTCTCATTTACCAAGTTTTTAACTCAGTCTTGACACACCCTGATCTTTAGGACTATCCCTTGTGGCAATGCAGGCCGCCAGTCAAACTTGGCACAATTTCGGGTTTTGGTTTCTAAATTTCCCAAAAGACCCCTCAAGACAATCACCCTGTCTTAATCTACGTTCTCTTGGATAGAGTGTCCCTTGAGGTATAGATTTTAGACCCTATATAAACTCCCAAATCCATAGCATCTCCTTCAAAGATAAAAAGCCTGATGCTCGGTCTGATACAACAAGTGCATTCAAAACTTGGCACTTGGCCAATCCCACGATGTTCTCATTAAGAGGTGAGTAATTCAAATTCAAATCCTTGAATTGAGACTCAAAATTGAAACCAAATAACAGTTACAGGTCTATGCTCGTCGTGATGCCAGTCACATTTCGGATGTCTGGCTATCTTCATATCAAACTCTTCCAATCTGCATTCTCCATGGTAATTTTATTGAAATCTTATGATACATTCTACAATTTTCCCTCCGCACCAAATGCCAATGACTTTCATCAGATCGTAGGAAAGAAACTGATGTTTGAAATTCAAACTACCGACTAGGGCACACCCACGGGTTTTCTTGTTCTGCAACCCGATTCTCTTTCCACACTTAATCAAATCAACTCAAACCACTTGCAAACAAAAGATAGAAGTGTTTAGAAGCCTTCCATCCAATTAGATTCTTGACTTCTTTCAATACGGGTTTGCATGAATGTATATACCAGTCGTTTTTGATGGAAAATGCAATTTTTTTATATTAAATTTTGAAATCTTCGTTAGGCAATTTGTATAATTGATAAGCAATCCATGGCTTTGGCCATCTCCCCAGTAAAGCTTTGGCCTTCTCTGCACCGCCAACAATATCCCAACTAATCCCAATCCTAGCAAAATAATAAAATATGTAGCAGACGACATTTTTGGGGAACAAATTGGCTTCAAACTTTTTAAAACTTGTAATAATAAATAGATGCCTTCAAATTCTCACAAGAGTTGAGAAAACAAAATCATGTTACCTCAGTGTCGAATCCACCCTCCAAAGTGAAGGTTACCTCAATGAGCTTCCAATACACAGTGTCGATGAGGTTTCGCGCGCTGCAACCTTGAAAAAATATGTCGTGGTAATAATGAAATGAAAGAAAAACCCTACTTCTATTTATTATATAAGTGGTAATAATGAAATGAATTTTTTTTTTTTCAAGTTATGCTCATAGTTGTCGAAAGTGCGACCTACATAGTATTGGTCGAACTTTTGACGAAGACGGGAATGGATTAAGAAAAAATCAAAATTTTCCTTCTATAATCCAACCAACCAAAACTTTTTTATTTCATAGTCAAAAATTTTGGTAGAAAAACCAGGTCAAATGTACTAGTGCCAAATCTTCCTTGTACCACACAAAAAACTATGAATAACTATGTCTACTCCAACCTTAATTGTTTAAGAATTCATCATATCAGATAATGTATGTTTAAGAATTGTTGGGAGTTCTATTAGACCTTTGTTGTAAACATGTCATTGGTTTAGTTTTGTAATTTTTTTTGGGGTGTTAAATGCATTTAAATGGAACATTAAGCATAGTAATAATATGATTAATCTATTAGTAATTGGTAGATTAAATCTATTAGTAAGTCAAAGTCTTTGGTTTAAATCACTAGACAATCAAAACAATGGTAGCGGAGTTATGAAGAGCACTTTTTTGGATGATAGCATCTCTTTTTAGGGTATTACTAATTTCTAACTGTGTTTTTATAATTGTTATTTTTCTTGAATTGACCTTTATTAACAAAGAAAAGAATATAAACCAATATTATTTTTATTTGTCAAATTGAACACTTAAATCTAATACTATTGGCAGGAAAATACTGGACATCACTAGATACATAATAAAATATAAAACTTAACGGAAATAAAAATAAACAAAATGGTTACAAAGATGAGAATATGTCGTTAGAATAATGGGAGATAATAGAAATATTAAGTCAAATGAATTTTCAAGACAAAATAGAAATCATGTTAATGAAACAACAATTAATCTTGTCTAGTAACAACCCTTCTGTGTGCCACAAAACTAGACTTGGATAAAAAGAAATATGGAATGTAGGACACAGATCCATCATCCAATAATGAATGAAACATAGCAATAGAAGTCACTTGGCCAAACAATAAAATGACGCACCTTCAACATGGTTAAATTCTCGAGGCTCTACTGTCAAATAAAATAAAGCATGATCATATATAATGTAATGTTGTCGACCCATAAGATGATTTCTCAAACAGAGATTTTGCAACTAACACATATATTCCATTTGACATCGATCAAAGACAAATTCACCACCAACATAAACAAAGGGCCCTATCAATTAGAAACAAAAATTAGTGGCAAGATGGACAACACACATTGATGAAATACACAACCCAGATAGAATAAATAAATATTAATTGAGCACATTTTCTTTACAAGAAAAGAAGAATTTCAAAAACACAAAAAACATTTTTTGTATTAAGTATAGTGTCACAAAGAAAAGAATATAAACCAATATTATTTTTATTTGTCAAATTGAACACTTAAATCTAATACTATTAGCAGGAAAATACTGGACATCATTGGCTTCAATGTTTCTGAGCAACAAAGATTTATGTCTTAAGGTCTGTTATTGGTTTTGTGGCAAATTTAGGGAAACTAGTTCTTAATTTATGTCAAAATTAAAATAAACTACATTGGGATAGACAATACCTAATGTTTGTGTAAATGTCTTTTATACTTGGAGATGCAAATTTCAAATGACCTTGACTAGGCTGGTCCATTCTTGTAATTGACTTGATGAAAAAACATCTGCTTAGGGAAATTGTATAAATAAATTTTAAACAGATCCAAGTGAGTTCTTTTTTTCTAGATGGGTTCTGAAACACTGATCTCTGCCTGTTGGACATGCCCAAAGCTATCTATAAGCTCTCTCTATATGAGGCACCTTTTGGCAATATTGAATGAATGAGGACTGATGGAAATGTTTTCAGCGCCAGGTTTTGTTCATTTTGAGGGAGGGTTTCAAAATTTGTCATATGAAGTTACTATTGTTCCTGTTTCCATGGAAATAGAATTAAGGACATCTTCAGCTTTGGGTTTTTTTTTAAGGAACTCCAACTCCTTGCTTGTGGGTTTGTCGGTATTATGAAAAACTATCCCAGGTTCAGTATGGTTTTACTATATATACAATATTAAAAATCTATAGAAATTTCCTGGGTTCAATGGTAAAGATAATTGATAATTCAATTTGATATCATATATTTGAAAATTTAATACAATTGATGGTGATAATTGAAGATCACCATTGCTACCTTATGGCTAAATAATAGTTATAAAATCAAAATATTATTAGGGTTTCTAATATGTCTATGTTTTTGAACAATCTATCTAGGTCTTCCTGTTTGTTGGTAATCAATTGATTAATATTAGTAGTGTTTAATAAAAAAGTAGATTTGATTCCTGGAATCTTCTATTAGTTTGCAAGTATGTGGCATCTTGCATTTAATGCTTTGTGGGTTAAGTTTGGAACAAATTTAAAGATGTGTAATCATGGCTCGTACCTGCTGCATTGTTGGAGGCAACGGTAGGATTTGATCCTAGATCACACACTTACAAATTTCCCTGCTACCATAATATCACTATCTGTTGGACTGGATTATGGTGTCTATGTCTGGTGAATAAACTATTTTACTTCATATTAAATTTGCTACTATAGTAGGGACATTGCTAAGCACCTAAAGTTGTATAATTTAATATGGGAGTTTAGTTTATGTTGAAATTTACAGTTTACTAAAAAAATGTGAGATATGGTCATTTAACAGGTTTAGAATTCAGATCTATGATCTATTATCCGACACTTAATAAATTGCAAAGTAAGTTTTCTGGATTCGAATGTGTAAGTATTTTTTAAAATACTTACACAATCGAATCTAGAAAACTTACTTTGCATTACTAATGAATTGTGGAAATCTTATGTTGTTAACTTAATAAATTTTTTAACTTTCTCTTTTTTCTTTGATAGCTTCTGCTGGTAAAATTAAAAGCTAGTTATTGCTTCAGTTTTGCATTTAAGAAACAAATTTAAAAGGTTAAGTGGTTATCATGATAGTAGAATAGTAGAATGGTTTTAGTGTTTTAAACAATATGTCACCATTCATTGTACTCAACATGTACCATTGTTCATCTATTTTTATGATAATCTAGATGTTATAGGCTACAATCACTCCTTTCATTGTTATGTATTGCCAAACTGAGACATTGTCTCAAGAGAAGATCATCCTAATCCTATGTTGCCTATGGTTTTGACCATGTGGCTAATTTTAAATTTTCAAATATTACAATTACCCTTAATTTTATGCTTCTAAACTGATAAGCATTCAAACCATGAGTTTTCACCTTTTTTAAGTAGTAGATTCTAGGCTCCTTTAATGATCGGGTTTCAAAAGGTCATGAAATAGTGAAAGGCCTCTTTTCATGTACTTTATTGCATTTTTATTACTCATTGTTAGACCCCAAGTAAATTGTGAAAAATGGTTGATGTCATATCATAGACAATGAAAATAAAATATCATTAATATGTATTAAAGGGAAATAATGTCAAATATCTAATGGCAACAAGGAGATAGAATTCTATCAAGAACTGAGATAGTCACAAAGCATGTGATAGTAGATGGTGAAAATGAGGCAATGATAAGCAATAATAGAAAAAAGGACAATGATGTCTAATATTTTCATAGAAGTGGCACTGTGAAAGGCTTAAAACAATGATGTGCATCAAAATATAATGACTGGGATTGGCTTGTGTGAGGAGGGTACAGTGGGTATATTAGAGTGTATCACCATTGGAGGGATTTGAAACAATGAACAATTCAGGGAGGAGTTATGGGGACACAACTACATTGAATGAATGAATGTGTTGATTTTTTTGATGAACTTGATTCTATTGGAGGTGCAAAATGATTGTTGAACATGCTCATTTTGGTATCAATTTGGTACTCACTCTACAATGAGCACTCCCATACAATTGCACTAATTTAGTCTCCACTTTTCTTGTTTAGACCTACAGTGATAATTATGTTGTTATCTCTATAGAATGTTGACTACATGAGTACCGAGGTTTCTAGTCTACCAATGATTAGTGCACATTTCAAAGGAGACTAGGGTGAGGTTTCCACCAAAAATCTTGAAACGAACATCTCACAAAGCTCACTAGTGGGAAGAAAAATTGAATCCAAAACTTCAATGCCTCAATTGCTTCCCACAATTGCCTAAATTGGCAAACCAATAACCATGACTTTTGCTAGCATCCTACCAGCCTGTGCCGAAATGGGAGTTTTAGAACAAGGTATGGGCATCCATCAAAGCATAATGGAAGGGGGATTTTCGTTGGATATTACAATGGCCTGCAATTTCTCTGATAGATATTACAAAAGGCCAAAAAACTATTTGATGGAATGCCTCAAAGAGATGCTATCTCATGGAATGTGATAATTGTAGGATATACACAAAATGGGTATGCCAAATGTGGAATAAATAGGGAACGTAAAACCAAATGTATGCCAAATGTATGCAATGCAAAGCACAAAGGAGGGAGGGGAAACAAAGGCTTGCCCATGAAAACCCATGGTCACTGCTAGAGCTAAGACAATAAAACCCAAATGTATGCAAAAATGGCATCATCGCTTTTCATCAATTTTAGTGAGTTCCCATACTATTCTAAAGTGGACTCGCTCTCAACTCTCTTTAGGTGGGGCTCGGCCTCTAACTATCTACTTCACCACACTCGGCTCTTATCCCCAATTTTGCCGCATCTTTCACATCTATAGTTGGCACTTAACCGAACATGACTGCCCCTACCAAACAACTATAGTGCTACCCCCCTCATCCAACCCCACAGAGGTTGTTCACTGCCAAACATAGATGGCTTGGCTAGAGCCGTGCAGTTCTGGGAATTCAACTATAGTAGGGTATGCAAATGTATGCAATCAGGAGGTGTAAAACCCAAATGTATGCAAATGCATGCAATCAGGAGGCATAAAACCAGTCTCAAAGCATAAATCAAATAGTAAATAAGTCTCAAAGAAACTGATAATGTTGATTGGGTATCCAGTAAATTAAACAGTTGAGAGAAAGAATGAAAAGACTCCAAAAACCCCAGGTTAAGGTTTCTAAGCTCAATCTCCTTGAGTCATTTCAGCCACTCAATCTCCTTCATGCGTGTGCTGCCCTTCTAATTCACTAGTTGGGAATAATGAAATGAGAAATGAAATTCTCTTTTTTTTAAAGTTATGTCTATGTTTGTTGAACTTTCGACTACCATGGGATTTGTTGATATTTTGACAAACACGGGCATAAATTTAAAAAAAAATAAAGTTTTCCTTCTATAATCTGACCAAGAAAAACCTTTTTATTTTTTGGTCAAAAATTTTGGTAGAAAAACTAGGTAAAATGTACTAGTGATGTGTGTTGGCATAGTTAGTAAATTGTAATTAGTTAGGTCAAGGGTTTGACTAGGAGATCACCTTAGGGTAGAATCAACTTACCTTGGGTTGGAAAGTTTCTAGATAGTCAACCAAGACCTTAAATCCATGTGTAAACTTTAGGTGGAGTTTAGGAGGGCCATTTGAGCTCCCATAGGTTAACTAGGGTCAATTTTAGCTACCCAAGTTGATACCTTAGGGGTCTTTTTCAGCCCATTAAGAGCCTTAAAACTCATTTATGACTCCCCTAAAGTCAAGATTTCAAAGATGGGCGGATTTGAAGAGTTTTGAGGTTTTGGTTAACCTATCTCTTCTTCCCAAATTTGCCTTCAACTACATTTATGGTGAAGGAAGGCAAGTTAGAAGAAGGGAATGGAAGTTTCTTCCCCTCTTCTAATTGGGCCCTAGATTTTAGGAGTTTGGCCTATTTAGGGAGAGCTTGGAGAAGGGTTTAGTTGTTCACCCACTCTCTAGATTTGGAGGCCACTCTTGTTGGAAAAATCTTAGGAAAGAGGCTAGCTTTGGAAGGAGCTTCAAAGTTTTCATATTTTCAAACTTGGATTGGAAAAAGGTAGTCCCTTATGATGTTTTGTTATTTCTTGCTTGTCTTTGAGCTTGGAGCTCCATTAATGGAGTCCATGGCTTCTCATGGTTCATGTTTTAGAATTTATATTTTAGTTAAAAAGTTGTTTTAAATTCATGATTGCATTTTGGGATGGGATTCTTCAAGGTTTACTCACCTTAGGGAGGGTGGAGTAACCTTGAAGGGGGTAGTAGGAAGTAGACCCAGGTTGTGTAGAGTCTCCCATGTGTGGAGGGATAATACATGGGGTTCCACGATACCCATGATGTCTAGTATGGCCTACAGACACCTGGGGGCATAAGGAGAGTTCGATCGAATCTTGTTGAAGATGGTCTTCCCAAGTCCATGTGTGGCTTGGGAAATTTTCATTTTTACTACGGCTTCTCCTCCTGGTAGTCCACCTCTACCCCATTTTCAGGAAGGTCTCTTGGAGGCCTTCCCCTTGTAAAACCCAGCTGGGAATATCATTTTATTATCTTTGTGTCTTTCTTGTTTCCTTCATGCTATGGTTGTCTATTGAACCCCGTTCCAATTTGAATCCCCTAGCTCGGGGGTGGCCTTGAAAACGCCTAGGTTGAGAGGTGAGCCTCTATGGTCAACCTTATTTTATCAGGTGTACAACGGGAGTCTTGGAGCTGATAGTTTTCAAAGTTAAAATTTGTACTTGAGTACCTCATGGTTAAATTTGTTATTTCTATACATTTTTCAATGTAAAGTTGGAATCAAGCTTTCTTGTAATCCCTCTTTCGAATGAAAATCCTATTTTGAATTTTAATGTATTAAGGGAAACATGGAATTTAAGGATATCGACTACACTAGGTTATGGAAATGGAGTATGATGCAAATATTTAAAATCCCTATTTTCTTCTTGTTGTACATTGATATTATTGAAAAAAAAATAGTTTTAAAGAAATTGTTATATTCTTGAACTATTTATTTAACTTGGTAATTTCTAAAGTTATAATGTAATTGTAATCACCTGAAAATGGACAAAGACAATTAAGTGGCAAATCAAAGAAAATAGAGGATAAGATCAAAGAAATTGAATCAAATCAAACATTTAGCCAATCAAAATTAAAATCAAGCTTTAATTCAAGATAAATCAAAATTGAGAGCATTTTAATCAAGTTAAATCAAATCAAAGTGCAATTAATTCTATTAATCGTATAGTTTTGAATTAAATCAAATTCAACCCATTCAAGGGGTACATGGCTAAATAAATCAATTAAAATCATTTAATAAATCCTAATTTCTCTCAACAACCCAAAAGGGGAGGAAATTCAATCAACCAATAGGATTTGAGGAAAGGCATTCACATGGATCAAGCCAAATTCAATCTCAATCACTCAAAGTGAAAGAGCATCTTGTCCATTCATCTTGTCTACTTGTCCCAAGCTTTGAGGACATAAGCTTTGCATTGTCTTCAAAGGGTGGAACCAAAGACTCAACTCAAGCTTAATCATGATCATTACAACTACACCCCCTACCATTACATAAATCTATAAAAGGAAGACCAAAATTAATCATAATTCATAACCACACATCTAAGAATTGCATAGATCCTCTTGCATTTTATAGCTAGAAAGGCAATTTAGGAGCACTTTAGCATTTCAATTTGAATTAATTGTTAGCATTTTCTTTATCATAATCATTTCTCATTCTAGGACTATCATTAATGGTAGCTTGCTAAGAGCTTCACATTAACACTCTTAGATAGAGAGCCATAGGATGCTTAATTGTGCTTTATTTGCTAAATAGAGTATTTATTGTAGTTTATTTAGTCTCTATTTGATTTATTGTATGATACTAATTCTATGAAGGGACATTTCCTTGTACACAAAATGATGCCCACCGTGGGGGTGAATGCTTCACTTTGCAAATATCTTAGAATTTTTCTAATTTTGTCAAATTTTTGTATGTTTAACTGTCGGTTTTTTAAGGAAATAGCACTTTTGACAGCTCAAACGGTGCTTCTACACAGTTAAACAATGCTTCTGAGCACTGTACTGGTGCTTCTACAAAAAATTTGTGCACCTTTGCATCGATTAGTAGCAATTTCAAATCCTTTTGTTCTCTGTCTATTATTCTCACAATGCTTTTTCCCTGACTACTAAGCACTTTTGCTCATTTACTTAGCACGTTTACTTGATTTTTACCACCTTTGATCAATTTTGTAGCGCTTTTACTAGTTATTTTTGTGCTTTTGAGTAAACTGTCAAACTTTATAACACTTTTAATCAGATTAACAATACTTTTAAGCATTATGAGAGTGCTTTTGCATAAACTATAAATTTTCATTATCTGACTATGGTAAAATGATTTTCATGACCCTGCAGGATGTCTAATCACAAAAAAGAAAAAAAACCAGAGAGCAGATTCAACCAAGAGGCAAGGCTTTGACTAAGAAAATCAAGAAGGAGAACTTTGCTCACATCAAATTAGTCCTTGAGGATTCACAAAAAGAAAATTAGGTTTATGAGAACTATCTTAAAGTTGTAGAAGCATATAAAACTAAGTTTGTCTCACTTAATTCGATTTTCTCACCTTAATTCAAGTTTTTCTCAAAATTTACAAATAAGGCCTTAGATTCAATTCAATCTTTGCTTCTTCAATTTCTTTTTTTGGTTTTCTTCATTGTGGCTATTTTTGTTGACTAAATTTTTTGGAGGAAAAGCACATTGGAAGGGAACTATAGCCAAGGTAAGCTTAAAATGGAAACATCACTCAAAAATGGCCCTAGCTTTTGCTAGCTAAAAGAAAAGGTAAGCCTCAAACTAGTGAATATTTTCCCTTAAATTGTGGCATTGGTGCTTTTAAGAATCTAGTAATTACAAAACAACCTATCTTTGTTTGGAAAGTTTAGCATTTAGGCCTATGCTCTTCACTTCTTCTAGTGAATCAAAATGCCAAAGGTGTTAAACTTTTTAATTAAGAAGAAAGGTTGAGGAAATCAAACACATAAAATCAAAGGCCCTTGTTTGTAGAAGAGAGTAGAAATACTCAATTCTCTCTAGTTAGTAGGCTAGTAATTGAATCTTGTTTATTGTGTTTGGGAAATTAAGGAAAAGTTAGGGATATGCTCTTCACCTTTTGGTGAACCAAATTCCCAAAAACTAGTTCTTAATTCCATTTCTTTGCTTTACATGTACATGCTAGAACATTAGTGGGCTCGCCTCCTGAGAATTTGCCTTCACGAGGCTGGTGAGAGGGACAACCCAAAGTGGGATACACTTTCTTTTGCCGCGAGAATCCAACTCACTATAAAACAAAATGCATACATCCTTAATGGGGCTTGTGACAAAAGGATAATAAATTTTTGAACTTCCTCGAGTAGTCCTCATGGATTGCACAAAACTCTAATATACCAGTGGTGGGAAGCCTCCTAATATACTTGGAGGATGAAAGTTTAGTGTCCATTTTAAATGGAATCCATACTAAATCCTTGATAAATTAACAATCCTACCTCATTAGAGCCATTTTAAAAGCCAAATTTGACCTTAGGTAGATTGCTTGGAAGAATTTCTTGCGATAATTGATAAAATTATTGTGTTGTGCTTGAAGTTCTTTGATTAAAAAAAGAAAATATCCATTAAGATCCAAAAATCAATTAACAATAAAGATTCAAAAGAATATTCTATTCACAAGAATTCAAGAAATGGAAAAAGAAATTGAAACATTATCCAACCAATTCTTGTTAAGAACATTGTTTCCTTACCTCTATGATCAAGAAAAACATCATGAACGCCATAACTTTGATAATTCAAAATTTGATCAAAAAGAATATCATAAAAACCCTATATTTGATCAAGAATATCCTAATGATAAACCAATATTTGATGAAGAACCTATTTCAAAATATCAAGAGAATCTCATCTTTAATCAAGGAAATCAAGAGGAATTAGTCTCATCTCAATAATATTCATCATATGACAACACTTTGAGAAACACAAATACATCCAAATATCCTTGGGATAGATCATTTACTCCTTTGGGAATTTCATACAAATCAGCTTTGGAAAAACTTCTTGAAAATGATCTCATCATGTTGCCTCAAATCACTTCATGTGGTTTTATCTTCTTGAGTAACTATTGTTCATATCATAAACATAATGAGCATGAAACTTCAGATTTCATGGAGTTCAAACATAAAATCCAAAATCTTATTGGTGATGACATAATTGAAATTGAAAATCCTAATGACTCATCTAATGAAGATACTATTCTCAAGCAAGATCAAACTTATGAACACATGTCTAGTAGTGGTCCTCTTATAGCTTTCACCTATTCCACCATTCCTCCATTTAATATAGAAGCAAAGCTATCCAATATTCCTCCATCAAACAAAGATCCAAAAAGTTTTCATAATGACTATGTTTACCCTCAAGGGCTACCTCTAAAAGAGATCCAAGCTAACCTACATCTTGTTACAAACTTCTTTCATACTTCAAAGGTTATAGACCCCAAACCTTCATGTGCTACATACCTATCATTCCTATTTCAAATAAACATCCATCATCCCTTCAATAATCCCTCGTGCACATCCAAACTCCTACATTGTCCTTAGAAGTGGCTCCATGTCAAGAGACTAATTAAAAGTGCAAAGAAACAAGTATTATGAAGGATCAAGATCAAGATAATATCTCTCCTTATCCTATATTTGACCAAAGTCCCATATCTCAAGAATCCCATGATGAACCCTTCATACCCTTCCATTTATTTCAAGAAGATATCCTTCCATCTCAAACACTCCATATTCCTTCACCTCCTATATCATAACCATCTCCTAAGCAAGATCAAGGTATTCCTTCCATCTCTAATGAAGTTATCAAAAATCAAAAGCAAAGTATTCTTCCTAGGCTATCCAAAGATCCTTGTCAAGATCAAAGTACCCCAACATCCACTTTTCATAAGCCTCCATATCTATCTCAAGATTCAATTTCTCCTATCAAAGTCGCTCCTATCAAAGCTACATATAAGCCTATTGGTATAAAGATAAATCTGAAAGATGAAAGCCTTGGCCATGCAACTCAAAATAAAGATGTTGATATCCTTCCCACATCCCATTTACCTCCATTTGTGCATAAGCATATTCCTTCTACATCCTCCAAATCCATCCTTGGTCCCTATATTCCAAAGTTTAAACCTTCATATCTTCCATCTATATTGGGTCCCTATATCCCTCCATCAACCTTTCCTACCATCCCTATCCCAAAATCCACTTACCCTATATCCTATCAAGATCAAGAAATACATGCATGCTTGAGAAACCAAACACCCATCCATATAAACCCTCCATATGAACGAATCATATCAACCTTATTCATCCACCAATCACAAGTCCTTTGGAAGAAATTTGAATGTGCAACATAAAAATCAGAAAATCAAGAATCCACTTATGTATGAAGAGCACCATGTCCCATCTAATCGACATGTGAATGAAAGAAAAAATGAAATATTCAAGAGACCGGAAAGGTCCATCAAGAAAAAAGAAAAATCAAAGAAAATGTGGGTTCCTAAATCCCTCATCGAAGAAATGCATTCTAAAGCATCCAAAAGGAAAGACAAATCAAAGAAAGTGTGGATTCCCAAGTCACTTTTGAAGGACTTACATGAAATAAAAATCAAAGTTGACATTCAAGCTTCCAAAGGCTTCCACTTCACATTCTCCCAAACACATTCCATCTTATCCATCCATCTTGAATCCTTGTGTCCCAAGATCCGCATCCTCTCTTACATCAAAGTCTCAAGCTATTTCACCCATTTTTCCTCCATTATTCCACTACCCTTCAAGGTGTGTATCAATGTTGATCTTGATAATACTTCTTATCCTCTTATTCATTATCCTTCAATTCCATTTTTCAAACCCACATATGGAAAGAGTTATTATCCTCTCATTCATTATCCTTCCATTTCCATTATCCAATCCATTGCATAAATCTTTAGCCACCTTTTACCTTATCCACCATATCAAATTTCCATCACCATATCAACATCTTTGAGCATACCTTTCAGCAACCTTGGCTTGTCATATCATACCTTTTCAAGGAGTATCCAAAGAGCATGAGGCTTGAGTCCATCCAAAAAAGAGAAAAAAAAAGAAGAAAAAGAAAACAAAAGAAATCCATCCTATGGTGAAAACCACTTCTTGTGGCATCTTGGACAAGTACCATGATGAAAATATGGCAAATAGGCGTCATGCGTAATTCCTCTCTCTTGCACTCTACACTTGGGGGCAAGTTCCATCCATCATATCCTCCATGTTTCTACCATTGATCTCACTTTCATTTGTATTACATCTTTCACCTTTGATCTTGACAAGGTTGAACATATCCTTGAGCATTAAGTATCTTGACATTAGTTATCCTATCCATCAACCTATTCACTTGTTACATTCACGCTACCTTATCATGATCTTGTTGATCCTAAAGCCACCTTCATTATTTCTAAGAAGCCTTCCCATAATCTCAAACCATTCACTCATAGCATTCACCACCCCTTTATCATGATTGTGTGATCCTATACACATTGATCCCTTGATCTTGATCCAATTGAAAAATAAAAGAAATGGAAAATATGTTATAGAAAGTCTCTTGATATGTCCACTCCTTTGGACCATTATCATGACACCGGATCATTATTCCATATGCTATCCAACACCACATCATTGGCCTATATTGAGATATTATTTTTCCCTAGCTTGGATAATCTTGAGGAGATGGTCATATGGGTCACACACTTGCTTCATCCATCATTTCCTATTCATTGGTGAATCATCAGTTTAAAAATCCATCTTTCATGTCTTATACCTTGCTAGACATTGGGGACAAATTCAATGTGATCTTGTTTGAGAACTAGTAATTTCTAAAAATGAAAAATAAAAATAAAAAAAGTGAAAATGTTCCCCAAAAAATCCAAATTCAATAAGCTTATAGACACAAGTTGGCTCACAATCATTGCATCAAATTGAAAAATTGCTACACTTGAACTTATTGATCTATATCACATTTCAAACATCCAAATACTTGATCTAAACAACAACATTTGACAAATTAAATCAAAATCTAAAAAGCTTAATCAAATCAAATCAAAATCTAAAAAGCTTAATCAAATCAGATCAAAATCTAAAAAGGCTTAAACATAACTAAGGATCAAAGTGGATGAAGTTTTTGAAATATGGATCTACAAACAAAAGCAAAAATGTTCAAGGTGTTACTTAATTTTTGAAATCATATCTTTTTATCAAATCGATGAAGTCTTGGACTAGATGAGCAATGATGAAGACATGATATTTTCTTGATTTCTGCTTGAGTGCTTGTTAGGTTGATTCATAGCAATTTGTGAATCCATCTAATGACATGATCATCAAAGAATCATCGAAGACATTTGTATATGAAAGGAGTCAATTCTTTGTTTGTGTACTTGCAATATTAAAATTTGAGGAAAGAGGTATTCATATCATCATGGTTGAACCAGTGAGGGTTGTACCAATTTCATGTTCTAAAAGCTCGATGATGAAAATAAGCTTCAAAATTCTGAATAGTGACAGTTAGCTGCATACATCCTAGATTAAATGCATTTAACGTATTTGCCTTTCTTAGATTGAAAATAGATTTGAAAAAGAGAAACAGAAAGGGGGTAGAGTTATCATCATCAAAAGACCAAATCAAGATACATCAAATTATTAATGATATCATCAATGGTACATCATCAAATGTTTTGAGATCTACATCATCAAATGTCCATCAATATAGAATCAAAGTCTTAATCAACATCATCAATGCTTGAAGTATTCATCATCAAAAATCATGTTGAATCTGATCATCACAGGTACATCAATATCATCAAGATACATTATCAAATGTCTATTCCATCAAATGATCCATGCTTCATCAAGGACATCATAAATAATCAATCATGTTGATCAAATAGGGGCAACTTAATTCTGTTTATTATCTTCTCTTCTATCAATCTCTAATTCTGCATCATGAGAAAATCCAATCAACTCCATATCACAAAAAAAAACATCTAATCATATCATGTATCAAATATCAATCAGTCAAATCATCCAAGTGATCATCTAATATCAATCAAGTTATCCTATCATCCATTTTCTCATCTTGAGCGCATCAAATCTCCTAACTCTAGAACTTGAGGAAGGAAAATCATTGTTTTGTCTCTCTAGATCGTGAGAGAAAAATATCAACCCATCAACTTATCCTATCAGATTGACATCAACATCAACCAAGTGATTATGACTGACATCAAACGATACCAAACCATCATCAACTTATCTGGAGCATCAACAACATCTTATCAATCAAATCTTTCCTCATCAAATTCTCTCATGATCGGGGAATGTTCAAATTTCTTTATCGGGAAACAAATCAAAATCTCCCAATCTCAACCAAATCATCCAATATCATTTTGATTCATTTCCTGCGGGGGCATACAATCACATCACACAATCACATCATCATCGATTTAATCAAAATCGGGTGCTCAATCTTTCAATGTAAATTTTTTTGCATTTATCAGTGGGGCAATCAAACATCAAATCACATCAAATTGGGTATCACATTAGTAATCTAACATCGGATCGACCATCAGAACATCAAAATCAATCAACACGACCATTAGAATTATATCGGATATCATCATAACTGCATCTCATATCAGACATCACGATCGACCATCAATAGAACAAAGACCTATTATCAGCAAGATTAGAGTATTCTTTGAATCGACATGCTTCACACGTCAACTCAAAGAGGGGCTTTGTAATCACATGAAAATGGACAAAGACAATTAAGTGACAAATCAAAGCAAATCGAGGAGAAGATCAAAGAAATTGAATCAAATCAAACATTTAGCCAATCAAAATTAAAATCAAGCTTTAATTCAAGATAAATCAAAATTAAGAGCATTTTAATCAAGTTAAATCAAATCAAAGAGCAATTAATTCCATTAATTGTATAGTTTTGAATTAAATCAAATTCAACCCATTCAAGGGGTACATGGCTAAATAAATCAATTAAAATCATTTAATAAATCCTAATTTCTCTCAACAACCCAAAAGGGGAGGAAATTCAATCAACGAATAGGATTTGAGGAAAGGCATTCACATGGATCAAGCCAAATTCAATCTCAATCACTCAAAGTGAAAGAGCATCTTGTCCATTCATCTTGTCTACTTGTCCCAAGCTTTGAGGACATAAGCTTTGCATTGTCTTCAAAGGGTGGAACCAAAGACTCAACTCAAGCTTAATCATGATCAACACAACTACACCCCCTACCCTTGCATAAATCTATAAAAGGAAGACCAAAATCAATCATAATTCATAACCACACATCTGAGAATTGCATTGAACCTCTTGCATTTTATAGCTAGAAAGGCAATTTAGGAGCAATTTAGCATTTCAATTTGAATTAATTGTTAGCATTTGCTTTATCATAATCATTTCTCATTCTAGGACTGTCATTAATGGTAGTTTGTTGAGAGCTTCACATTAACAATCTTAGATAGAGAGCCATAGGACGCTTAATTGTGTTTTATTTGCTAAATAGAATATTAATTGTGATTTATTTAGTCTCTATTTGATTTATTGTATGATACTAATTCTATGAATGTACATTTCCTTGTACACAGTAATTATTGAAATATTAATGTCAAAATTGAGATCAATATATAGTCAAATTGGATTATGAAACCTATTAAATTTTCATGCTTAGAATAGGTGTGAGAATTATTTCAAAAAGGTTAAATAATCATAATAAATTTGACACTTTGAAATATTCTTGAAAATTTATCAAAAAAAAAAAAAAATGCTCGAAACTAATTTTTGTTTCCTTCAATATGTTTAGATTGAATTATTGAGTCCAAATATGTAATTTTATTTTTTTTAAATTCCCCTACGTACCCCCTGTTTTAGGGTACAGTCAAATATTACACCAGTAAATTTGTTTAATATCTAGAGAATGTTATTTTTATTTATTAAATTAAATGCATGTAAATAAATTAAATTAAGGTAAGCTTGTTTAAGCAAATTTCTTAAATCATTGGATACTACGCTGGGCGCTCATGTTATAAACAAAACGTTTATTTTTTTTATAAAAAAAATAAACAAAAATAAACATTATTATTTTATGGGCCTGCATTTAGGTTTTTGCGGCCGTGTGAAGCTCGACCATCCACTGTGCCGAACACAGTGGGAAACATGGCCTCGGTCGTGCCCCACTATGGCGGCACTATGAGTGCCGAGCACCACAGTGCCGGCTCACAACACCACTACCGCCATCGTCACCAGCCTTCCCTACCCTCCACTTGGCCTCCCCTTCCCTCGCCACTCCTCAGCTCCTCTCTCCCTTCCTCTGCGCACCCCTTCTTCCATCGTGCCTTCACCTGGTGCACTCGGTCATGTCCTGTCACACAGGGGTTTAGAAGATATCTGCAGACCCCAAAATTTGGGAATTTTTCATTATGTTTTGTCTATTAAATGATAAGTTTTAAAATCTTTGAATCATGTTTTTCTTTAAAGATCTTATATATATATATATATATATATATATAGTTGTTAATAATGATGTTGAATTAGGATTTGTTTATTTTTAGAGTAATTAGTTTAAAATTATGGTTATTATTAAAGGGGTTTTAGATTTGTTTAATACATATATGTGATTTTGATTAAATATAAGGTAAGTTTAGCTTTGATAGTAACTTTAAAAATTGTTATATTAGATTAATAAATTTATTTTATTTAAGTCGAATTCGGGCATGTTTAATTCTAGATAAATTAATTTGTATGTTTATTTAATTAGATTTTATTGGTTAGTATTAAATTAAGTATTATTTTAATAGAATTGGGAAGGTAAAATTGTTAAATTTAATCTAATTTAGATTAAGTTTGAAAATTCCTTAGGGATATTTATTTTCTTGGATTCAATTGAGTTAACCTATTTTATTTAGATTTTTGGATTAAATCTCTCTTTATGATACGTTTAGCCTTTTTAGCCTTATGGAATCATTACTGACAATAAGGGGACTTATCTTCTCTCGATGGCCTTGTCTAGGGTCTTAATGACCCCTCTAGACTTGAAGGTTGATTTTCGTGCACGGTTGACTTTTGGTCAACCCCAGTCAAACCTGAGACAACCATCTCAGTTGTGTGCACAACCTCTTCCTATCATGTTGTTTGCATTCAATACATGTATTAAGCTGAATTTATGCATAGTTGACTTTCTGGTCAACTTAGTCAAACATTGGACATCGCCTCGATCTGCATGCATAATTCTATCCCCGACAAGTTTTAGGCTTGTAGAACCTTGTCGGTCATGTCTTGGCATAGTTAACTTTTTGGTCAACTCTCAGTCAAACACCTCGAATTGCATGCCCAAGTAATTTTGGTTATGTCTTATACCCTTTTAGCTTGGTTGCACATTTTTTGGTGCATGGTTGACTTTTGGTCAACTCTAGTTGACTTTTAGTCAACTATCTCAATTTTCGTACCGGCCGAAGCTAGTAGCCTAAGGAACCTTGTAGCTTTGTTTAGAGCTATATGATGAAGTTTTACTTTTGGTCAAACTTGGTCAAACTTGGTCAACCTAGTATGGTTTGACCCTTGGGGTGTTTTTAGACACTTTGATATTTCTTGTTGTTTGTTTTCTCTCTGCACCATTTTGCGTGCACATAGAAACTTGTGTCAACTAGTGCTTCATTTCCTAGTTGCGTAAGTATGTTTAGTTTAGTAGGTTAGTAGGTTTTAGAAAAAAATTTGTAGTTATCTTTTGCTCAACTTTTGGGCATGACAATTTTATCTAAAAGCACTCCTCTATGATGGGGGTCTTGTTGATAAGATCTCTTTCTTTGAGGATACTTTTTCCATGAGTGACATATCCTTTTCACGATTATCTATGCTCTTGGATGTAAGGGTCAATACCCTTCGCTAAGAATATAGTGTACATTGTTGTTAACATGATATCTCCTTACTTTGTGAAGTAGGTATCGTCTTCCTCCTCCTTATCATGTCTAGTAGACAACCACGATAAGGAGGGGGGCATATATAGGGTCTCCCTTACGCATTTTTCAATTTTCAATATGCTAAATCCTTAGAAGGTAACACACATAAGTTGCTAAATCCTAAAGAGATGCGTATTTTTTTCAATTTTCAGTATGCTAAATCTTCCAAAGGTAATGCACATAAGTTGCTAAATTATGAGGAGACATGCATTTTATATTCATAGTGATACAAGAAGGTGGATCTATGGGTATTCCAAAATCTGTCAGAAGATGCATTACAATTTCAAGGGACAGTTTTTGGGTGAACTATCAAGTTTTTCTATCTATTGGGCTCTCCCTTCTTGGTGATTCACGGTAAAGTGGGCATCTTACTAGGCGAGGAAATCACTTTTCCTTTCTCTCTTTTTGCTTTCATGCTAGTAGGATTAGATCATGAAGCTATGTTATTTATAGTATTGCTCTTGTCTTTCTTATGTAATCATTTATGCTTTTATGATAGCTTTCCAAATATGATATTAGTATAGGAAGCATTACTTGGCAAGGTTTCCTTTACTAGTTGATTTGGGTTTGTTTTTGTACTAACCCTTCTTTTTGTGTCTCTTTGTTTTTGCACCCTCGTTCGTGTATGTTGAGTTAGAATCCTTATCTTAGGGGCCCATGTCCTTAACTGAGTGATATTCTATCTCGTTGTGAATCCACTTAGATCTTTCTTCACCTTTACCAAGAGTTTGTATTGAGTCCATACTCTTGCTAAAGTGGGGGCTAAATGTATCGTCGGAAAATGGAAGCACTTCCATTTAGGACAAGTTTAGCCCTCCGAGTAGGTGATTTGGGGTCATGTCAGACACCTTCATGGGATCTCTGGCTTGGATCATGGTTTTCCCCTTGTTCTGCCCTTTCCTCCACCTCTTTCCAGCTTGTTTCTAGCACCCTGACCTGAAACCCTGAGATTCTTGACCTCAAGGTCAAGGTCGACCTTCTGGGTCAAGGTCGACCTCAACCTTGACCTAGGTTAGAGTCGACCTCGACCCTGACCATGGGTTCAAATTTTAGATTCCAAAAGTTTTCGGATGTCGGGCTTCAAAAAGTTTATTTTCCCACTTTCAGGTCAATTGTTTCGGATTTTAGAACGGTAAACTATTAATTATATTTAATCTAGGTCCATTTCTAGGGGTTAAGGTTTAAATGAAAATTTAATTCTTGTATGTTAGCTTCTCTAGAAGTTTGTGCCCTAGACTAGTATAAAAGGAAGTTTTCCTCTCTCATTTCAATCCATCTCCATCAAAGCATCAAGTGATCCATCTTTTATCATCAATCAAGTGTGAGATCCATCCATCATCTACATTCAAGCATTCAAGTTATCCATTGAAGATCAAGGATTCAAACATTCAAGCCTTTGGAGGAATTTGGTTCAAGCATTCAAGCTTCATCATTCAAACCCTAGATCTATCCATCATGGTGGTGTGATCTTCCTTCAAGATCCTTTATTCATCTTCAAGATCTATTCATTCTCCCTTCAGGGTGGATTCCAAGCATACAATCATGGAGGTTTTGATTTACATTTGTTAGTGTTGAGTCCAATCTTTCATATCAACATACTTGTTTACAATTCAAATATGATTGCATATCTATTGAATATCATAGCTTCATTGTTAGATCTACTTCTACTAATTGCTAGCATTCTCTATTTCAATTCCATTTTTAAAGGTTGATTCCAAACCAGGGTTTGACTGAGGCAAGCCCATCATCAAAACAACAAAACCCTTTTTCTTTTAGGTACAAGTGCGAGACAATGAATTGTAGTTCAGATTTGAGTACACTTTTCGGTGAACTTCTGGGATCCACGAATAGAATTTCCATCAGAACAATGCAGGTCAAGGTCGACTTTTAGGGGTAAGATTGTGCCCTGGGGTAAGATCTTACCCCTGTTTTGGGTTAAGGTTGAGCTTTCTTAGAAAGACAGAAGGTTTATGATTTTTCTCTGTTTCTACATTTCTAGGCCAAATCCAGTTGCAGAATTTCTCAAAACTGAATACAGACACTAGAAAATAGTGATTTCTGAATCTGCTCCTTTTCAAGATAAGTATTTATGTTTTATTAAGTTTCTTATGTCCACAACATTTTCCATCACACACAACACATAAACCCCCACACTTCAATCATAGATATAAATATCTATCTTATACATATATTTTTATATCTTACAATTTGTATAAAGAAATATTTTTAGTTATAGTGAATTAACACGTAGATCAAAGATAGAGGATTTCTGTCAGTTGGTATAGATGTTACCATTAGATATCCTAGCATCATACATAAAGGAATTTTAGTAATATAGCATGCAAATCGTCAAAATGATTTAAGATTTAAAAAGAAGAGACATAGATTATGCACAAACGAAGCAGGGGCTGACTAAAAATTACTTCCTAAAGTAGTTTTTGGTAACTGACCTATTTTCATCTGATAAAGAAACCAGGGGCTATCTACTAGCTATTTTAAGATCTTATAGAGTTAATTTATCAAATATTATCAACTCAAATTTATTTTCTAAAATAGAAAGATGTCTTGTTGACAAAGATCTGCAAATTTTAGATATTAAAAAAAAAAAAAAATTCTAAATATTATCAACTCAAATTTCATTTTTAACATACCAACAAGATGTCTCCTTTCACAGAGATTTGCAAATTACAGAGATCAAAAAAATTCAAAATTCCCAAAACTGGTCAACTCAAATTTCTTTTCTAACATACCAACAAACATAAGGAGATCAAAACAACACAATTACATGAAATGAAATAGTAAAATCACCCACAAATTAGCTTGTTTGAAACAGAGCATGATGAATGGAAAAAAGAACAGAGGAAGTTTGCATGGTCAACAAGTATGGTGTGAGTTTAAGAAAGTTGATCAAGAAGATGAAAAATGAATCAGCAATCCAAACATTTGAACAAATTATGTCGTAAGTTTGTACTGAAGAGGAAAGCATTTGGGATGTAGGGAAAAATGAAAGGGATGGATACATATTAAACACACTCGATGTTGTTTATAGTGTGTAGTAAAATAAAGATTTACAAGAATGGTTGTAAAAGAAATTCTTTGCGTTTATTTTAAATTGATATTTCAGGTTGCATTGTTTTCCTTTTTGATCATGGTTTGGAGAACACTAATCCAAAAAAAACCATTTTTAATTTCTTTTAAGAAATATTTAAAATACAATGTAGACTGTACAAAATTTATGTCAGTAAAAGGATGTGTCGAGAGTACACACAAGGCTTATCCATTTAAATTCTTCTAATTTCTATTTTATGGTATTTCACTTACGAAGTGATGATGAAAATTTGAGAGTAAACAAATGGGTAATTCATTTTAATTCTTCTAATTTTCATTTTCTGGTATTTCAATTAGAAATTGATGATGAGGATCTTTGAACCAAATACTATTTTGTAGAGCAGATTTTTTGTATGTGAAGAAAGAACTTAGAAAGATTTTATCTTTTTCCTGAAATGTCCAAAGAAGAAAATGAGTACACAGCATATAAAAAGGAACTCTGAAGAAATTAAGCATAACAAATGAGCTAAAGACTGAAAACATCCTTTTTCTTTCTATCCAAATTAGAAAAGTAAGCAACAAACTCTCTTTTACTACAAGGAACAAATTGGGTGAGAGAGATACTTTCCCTTTGATTACAAAGTCATGAAACAATTTAATAGCTACTAGGGCATCCCCCATTGACACAAACCTAACATAACCATAACCCTTGGAAGTTCTATTTTCTAAGGTGGCCACTATGAGTGATATTAGTGCTCCATAACTACAAAATATACAATGAAGTTGTTCACTGAAGATTGAAGGATCCAATAGATTCATGAACAAGTCATAGCTCAGGGATATCATGGAAAATTTTTCATGGATTACGTGGCATGAAGTTATAGGCCCATATACTTGGAACATTTTCAAGAGCTCCTCCTCTATTACACTCTCCTCTAAATTCCCAACTATTATCGATGTTGTATTTGAATACACTACAAGTCTGTCATGCCCATAATTTAATAGCCAAAACACACCAACATTTTTTTTAAGTTAATAATAAATGTTTAAAGTTTATAGGTTGACTTCATGGAAAGTTTGAATAACTTAAGAGTAAGCTTACAATCGTTTGAGGGGAATCATGATGAGGTATTTTCATCCCGCCAATATCCCTCGCATGAATAAAGTCAAACATACAACTAGGGGTAACTAGCTTAGTCAAAACAATAAAAGGGATCATCCGTTGAAATACGATTATATAATAATAACTTAATTAAGTATATGTTTCCTCCTTTCACTAAGAATCTAAGCCTAGTTACATTTATTTGATTATCATAATAAAATAAATCTATAGCCATCAAGTGTTTAATAAGATGTTGATTAAAGTTAAATCTTAAAATTAAATGTAAACTTCAATAACAAAATTTCCAAAGAGATCTTAATTAAATAATTTCACTAGTAATCTCATTAATTAACATTTTACTTAATGAAGAATAACTCTAAATTAATTATAGCTCTTACAATAGGATTTAAATAAATAAATTATTAATATCTATTTAATATTCCTTAAAAATAGAATTTACTCAATCGCCTATTAAGTTTTCTTAAAATCACCATTAGATAATAGAAAACATTTTCATTAGGCTAACTAATCTTAATCATGTTTGTACCTAGAATGAAACTTAAATATCTTAATCCTCTCCATAATAAATTACTTGATATAAGAATATATATTATTCAAGAAAATCCTATTTATTAATACAATTGGGGACCAATGTGGAAATTTAGTTACACACATGTAGGGATAATGTGTAAGATTAGTCTTAGATACACATGAACACCAACACATACCTATACTAAAACACCACCTCCATATCCCTCTCCCTCACCTTCACTTGTACCAAAACACCCCCCTTCTCTCTCTCTCTCTCTCCCTCTCCCCTTTACTAACACATACATGCACACACTCATGCACAAATGAATATACACACAAATACATGCACACACACAAATGCAAAGACACACAAATAACCACACACACACACAAACATAGATACACACAAATACACAACACACACATACACACATAGACATACATGAAGACATACACACATGCACACACAACCACACACAAACACCCACACACGTACATGTCCATGCACACACAAGTGCACACACACATAAACGCACATGTAGAAATTCATATAAATGTCCATACCCACACACACGCCCATGCTCACACCAACACCCACACACATAGACATGCATGTAGAGACACACATAAACTCATAGATACATACACAAAGAAACAAACTAACACACATAGACATACATGTAGAGACACACACATAAACACATAGATACATACACAAAGAAACAAATTGATACATATTAGACATGCACAGACATATATGAACTCTCTCTCTCTCTCTCTCTCTCTCTCTCTCTCTCTCTCTCTCTCTCTCTCTCTCTCTCTCAACTGCCCCTCCCCCTCCCCCTCACCCCCTTTCAATCTCTCCCCTCCCTCTCAGCCCCTACTTTGCCCCCTATCTCCCTCTCCCTCTTTGCCACTGCTCTCCCTCTCTCTCCCGCCCCCCTCCCCCAATCTCTTTCCCTTTTCCTCTCTCCTCCCCCTCCCCCTCGCCCTCTCCCTCTCCTACTCCACCTCTCACTATTCCCTCCCCACTCTCCCCCCTCCCCCTCCTCCTGTCTCTTTCTGTATTCCTCTTTATCCATGATTTCCCTCTCTCCCACTCTCCCTCTCCACCTACCCCCACTCTCTCCCTCTCCCTATCTCCCTCTCCCTCTTTGCCACTGCTCTCCCTCTCTCCCCCGCCCCCTCCCCCACTCTCTTTCCCTTTTCCTCTCTCCTCCCCCTCCCCCTCGCCCTCTCCCTCTCCTGCTCCACCTCTCACTCTTCCCTCCCCACTCTCCCCCCTCCCCCTCCTCCTGTCTCTTTCTGTATTCCTCTTTATCCATGATTTCCCTCTCTCCCACTCTCCCTCTCCACCTACCCCCACTCTCTCCCTCTCCCTCTCCCTCTCCACCTCCCCCCCACTCTCTCTCTCTCTCTCTCTCTCTCTCTCTCTCTCTCTCTCTCTCTCTCCCTCCCACTACCACCCTCTCTCCCACTCTCCCTTTCCACCTCCCCCCACTCTCGCCCTCTCCCTCTCCCCCCCACTCCCGGCCTCGCCCTCTCCTCTTCCCCCTCACTCTCCCCCTCGTCCCTCTCTCTCTCTCTACCTCCCCTCTTCTCTCCCCCTCCCCCACTCTCCTTCCCTCTTCCTCTCTCCCTCTCCCCCCCCTCCCGTCTCTTCCCCACTCTCTTTCCCTCTCCCTCTCTCCCCCTCCCCCCCACTCTCTTTCCCTTTTCCTCTCTCCTCCCCCTCCCCCTAGCCCTCTCCCTCTCCTGCTCCACCTCTCACTCTTCCCTCCCCACTCTCCCCCTCCCCCTCCTTGTGTCTCTTTCTGTATTCCTCTTTATCCATGATTTCCCTCTCTCCCACTCTCCCTCTCCACCTACCCCCACCCTCTCCCTCTCCACCTCCCCCCCCACTATCGCCCTCACCCTCTCCTCTTCCCCTCTCTCTCTCTCTCTCTCTCTCTCTCTCTCTCTCTCTCTCTCTCTCTCTCTCTCTCTCTCCTCTACCCTCGCTCTCCCTCTCTACCATCACTCCCCCACTACCACCCTCTCTCCCACTCTCCCTCTCCACCTCCCCCTACTCTCGCCCTCTCCCTCTCTCCCCACTCCCGACCTCTCCCTCTCCTCTTCCCCCTCACTCTCCCCCCTCCTCCCTCTCTCTCTCTCTACCTCCCCTCTCCTCTCCCCCTCCCCCACTCTCCTTCCCTCTTCCTCTCTCCCTCACCCCCCCTCCCATCTCTTCCCCACTCTCTTTCCCTCTTCCTCTCTATGCCCTCTCTCTCTCTCTCTCTCTCTCTCTCTCTCTCTCACCCTCTCCTCTTCCCCCTCCCCTCTCATCTCTCCCTCTCCCTCTCCCTCCCGTCTCTCCCCCTCTCCCTCCCCCACTCTCTTTCCCTCTTCCTCTCTATGCCCTCTCCACCCCCCACTCTCTCTCTCTCCCCTCTCTTCTTCTCTATTGTCACTCGCCCACTACCCGCTCTCCCCCTATCCCTCACGCTTCCCCTTCCCCCCTCTCTCACTCACTCTCCTCCCTACTCTCCACTCCCTCTCCTCCCTCCCTCTCTCTCTCTCTCTCTCTCTTCTTCTCTATTGTCACTGCCCCACTACCCGCTCTCCCCCTATCCCTCCCGCTCCCGCTTCCCCTTCCCCCCTCACTCACTCTCCTCCCTACTCTCCACTCCCTCTCCTCCCACGCGCTCTCTCTCTCTCTCTCTCTCTCTCCACATCAGCCTCGCCCTTGCCCCCCCTCTCTTCTTCTCTACCCTCACTCTCCCTCTCTACTGTCACTTCCCCACTACCGCCCTCTTTCCCACTTTCCCTCGCCCTCTCCTCTTCCCCCTCCCGCTGTCACTCTCCCCCCCTCCCTCTCTCTCCCTCTCCCTCCCCCACTCTCTTTCCCTCTTCCTCTCTACTCCCTCTCCTCACCTCACCTCCTCTCTACTCTCTTTCCCTCCCCCACTCTCTCTCTCTCTCTCCACATCAGCCTCGCCCTTGCCCCCCTCTCTACTGTCACTTCCCCACTGCCGCCCTCTTTCCCACTTTCCCTCACCCTCTCCTCTTCCCCCTCCCGCTGTCACTCTCCCCCCCCCTCCCTCTCTCTCCCTCTCTCTCCCTCTCCGTCCCCCACTCTCTTTCCCTCTTCCTCTCCACTCCCTCTCCTCACCTCACCCTCGCCCTCGCCCTCTCCCCCTCTCCACCCTTGCTCTCCCTCTCTACCCCCTCCCTCCCTCTCTCTCTCTCCCCCCTCCCTCTCTCCCTCTCCCTCCCCCACTCTCTCTCTCCCTCCACCTCACCCTCGTCCTTGTCCTCTCCCCCTCTCTTCTTCTCTACCCTTGCTCTGCCTCTCTACCATCACTCCCCCACTACCCCGCTCTCTCTCACAATTCCCCTCTCACTCACCCCCCTCTCCCTCCCCCACTCTCTCTCTCTCCCTCAAGCTCATCCTCACCCTTGCCCTCTCCCCTCTCTTCTTCTCTATTGTCACTCCACCTCTCTACCCCTTCTCTCCCCCTGTCCCTCACGCTTCCCCTCCCCCCTTTCTCACTCACCCCCCTTCCCCCCCCTCCACCTCCCCACCACTCTCTCTCTCTCTCTGTCTCTCTCTGTCTCTCTCTGTCTCTCTCTCTCTCACCCTCACCTTCCCCCTCACTCTACCTTCCCCTCTCGTCTCTCACCCTCTCCCTCCCCAACTCTCTTTCCCTCTTCCTCTCTACTCCCTCTCCTCTCCCCCTCTCTTCTTCTCTACCCTTGCTCTGCCTCTCTACCATCACTCCCCCTGTCCCTCACGCTTCCCCTCCCCCCTTTCTCACTCGCCCCCCTTCCCCCCCCTCCACCTCCCCACCACTCTCTCTCTCTCTCTCTCACCTTCCCCCTCACTCTCCATCTCTATCGTCACTCCCCCCACTACCGCCCTTTTTCCCCCGCCCCCCTCCCTCTCTCACTCTACCTTCCCCTCTCGTCTCTCACCCTCTCCCTTCCCAACTCTCTTTCCCTCTTCCTCTCTACTCCCTCTCCTTCCCCCACTCTCCCTTGCCCTTGCCCTCTCCCCCTCCGCCCCCCCTCTCTACTCCCCCCACTCTCCCTCCACCTCACCCTCGCCCTCACCCTCTCCCCCTCCCCCCTCTCTTCTTCTCTACCCTTGCTCTCCCTCTCTACCGTCACTCCCCCACTACCCCCCCTCTCTCTCTCACAATTCCCCTCTCCTCACCCCCTCTCATTCGCCCCCCTTCCCTTCTCTCTCCCTTTCTCTACCTCCCCTCTCCCCCTCCTCTCCCCTCCCCTCCCCTCTCTCTACATTTATATTGTTGAACCACATCTAGACTCTTACAAACTAAATGCTAAATTTGATTTTGGAATTAATTCTCACAAATGAAATCCCATAATTTATCCACACAAAATAAACACTATCAAAATATAAGCACAAACAAAGTGAATCCCAAAGTTCAAACAAAGTTACTACATTTAGAACATGTTCAAGTACATACAAAAAATATGAATGCTAAAGCTCAAACACATGACATAAGTGGATTCCAATGGTAATGCATTCTTAATATAGAGTGAGCATAAAAATTCAAACTTACACATATGCTAAAATATAAATACAATAAAATGTTTTGCAAGATAATACACATTCTACATATGATTTGTTTGTCTCATACTTAATTTGTTTAAATAGTCTCTTAGAATATTTGTACGGTCAGGTCGGGAATGTTTATGGTGGGTAAGGAGGAGAAGAAGAATAGCTTTGGACTATACTTCTTGTTTATGAAAATCTCTGTCGGCAATTTTTCAAACTTTGAAAATAAACTGCAAAGGCAAAGTATCCGCGATTTCACGAAGAATGGTTAGGTATAATGCAAAGGCAAAGTGCGCATACCCTTTTTCTAAAACAATGGCTATGTCAGATTCAAATGACAGTGATTAAGCAAAAATATACGAACATATATTTTGCAAAAGATCTTTCATTTCATATGGAGGTTACACGAAAAGAAAACAAAAAAAACACATCACTGCACTTTACATATTACTCTGCACTCCATAAATTATTCAATGTTGCACACTTGATCAGTATAGTATGTAGTTTCTTTCCTGAAAGCACAAAGAAAATTTATTGAATTAATTTTACTACAATTACAAATGAACAGTAACTTCGTAAGCTCCAAATAAGTTAACATCCCCTGTTACAAATAAGATTGGAAATTCTAACAACTGTCTATTGTTAATTCAGACAACGAATTGTGTTACACTTTGTACATGATTCTTAAATTAAAAATAAACTCTCTATGATCTCTAAACTTATAATAAACTAAAATAAACATTTGCTTCCAAAATGGTTCTAACAAAAAAGCACAGTGCAAACATTTAGACAGTGCACTTAAATGACAGAGAGGAATGCAATTGGGTGACACAGGCTTTTGCAAAATATACATATTATGACACTCTCAAGGTGAACAACTACAAAAAGGATATTACAATCTATCCAGGACATTAGTAGAGAATTATAAATTGTATCACCAAATATCTCTACAAATTATAATAGGAATTGCAGGTGATCATAGTTTCTCACTTAAGAGTCATAGACTTCTACGGTTACCCAAAAGTCTTGCATAGGAGGTGCGGTTCAACCCTTATAATTAGGCCACACAAATAAGATATAAGAATAAAATAAAATACATGAAAAATAATTTTTACAAACAAGGGCGATGCTGTCTAGTTGTTCTAGCTCTTCAATTAAAGATTTTATAGCAACCTAGACATGCCAATAGAAATCCCAGAATGCAGATCATCACATAAGTACAGACATCCTAGATTGTCACATAAGTTGTCAATATCTAGTGATGAATGGGATTCGGGTTCTTATACTGCACCTGCATTGACACATAAGTAGGCAATGATGACATCCAGTTTATGGCAAGGAAATTTTTTAGTCAGCAACATTTTTAGTTTGATGAAAAATGCTAGGATGAGTGAGGATGGTAATGGTGGAAATTCAAGGTAATAAATATATAAAACAGAGGACAGTGATAGGGATGATCAGATAAGTACTTCTGGTGAACTGAAATTTGAAATGGAATTGGAATCACTGTGTTGGATAATGGAACAGGTTATGCTAGGCAGAGCATAATGTCAGGAATAGTAGTTCTGGACGAGAAGAGCTTGGGTTTGGAAAGGAGAATGACAATACTGACAGAATGGGTTCATAAAAGTGTAGATCATCACTACAGAGTGCAGAGATGAGCTAGAATGTCTCAAATGCGAATAGGGCCTTTTTTCCTCTGCTGGCATCAAAATAAAATATGATTACATTCTCATTTTGCTCAAGAATTGATTTGGAGGCTAGTCAGAATGATTTCCTCAATGCTTGTCAAAACCTGCATCAAAAACAGAAAGAGGTGGCAGGAAATAGAGAAGACAATCTAAGTTGGAGACCATTTTTTAGTATGATAATTTACTCTCATTCATCTATATTTATAATCTTTGTATGATAATTTGAATTGCAGAAAAGGGTTTTCGTAAATGCAAGTGGAAAGCTGCTGTGATTTACATTCTGGGTTTATTTTTATTCTAAGGACTACTACATTTGGATAATTCAATAACACTGCAGTTCTTTGGACCCAAAAACACTTGATTTAGGGAAAGGAGTTCTGTAAACGTCCTCGTAGTATACCTACATGGCAATGGGCATAGGTTGGATTCATTGCATGACTCTCCTAAAATGCATCCACCACTCCCTCTGACTCCCAAAATGGAGGTTTATTCGACAAACCAACCTACTCTAAACTCTACCTTTGCCCTGATCCTAGGAGCTCTACTATCAGTAGCAGAACCTCCCTATGCAAAGGAATAGTGCTATACTTATAATGGCTGCCTTTATATGTTCACAACTCTTCCTATAATTTACATGTGAATTCAAAATCTTCCAATTCAGACGCACAAGAATCACTGTGCTAAACCCTTATGGGTCTAATGAGCCACTTTAAAGTTGGGTCTTCCTTCTAATGAGTCACTTTAAAATGACCTAGACAGGTTTTCTTCATTACTTTAATGGGCAGTAAAGATGAGAGGAAGCCTAATATTGTTTGTCACTTGAGCCTTAGTTCATTTCACATCACTTGATCTCAATAAGGTCCACTTCGCCAATGCTCTTTCTTCATAGATCAATTGAAATCACTGAACTATATGGCGACAGGATGGGATGAGATCTCAGAAACACTAAACCCTGCAGAGGTGTTCTTGATGGTCAGGATGTTTTACTTGCAGGTTACTTGTACAAGAAAAAAAGGATCCTACATGCTGTTGCAACATCAACAGAAATTCACTGAAAATGTATTGGGACAAAATAGATTCAAAATGATGACAATATGGAGTGCAAGAGTATTTGCAAATTAGCTAAAGAAAATCTAGACATCAGTGAGAGTTAGATAAAAGCACTTATAAGATAAAGAAAATCTAGACATCAGTGAGATTTGGGTTATACGATGACAGGGTAGAAAAATAAAATAAATCATTCTGATATGGCAGCTATGCTAAACTAAACTCCTAATTACATAAATGTTGGATTTAACACTGATGCGAAACTAAATGATAATATAAACAAATTGGACACGAGTATTTGACACATACTCGGAGCTCCCAGTCGTATTTCTTGCATTTCTCCTCCCATTGATCTATTCGATCTCACTGCAATATCCTTAGAGAATCCTTAGAGTATTTCTTGCATTTCCCCTCTAGAAGATGCCCTCCCTGCCACTAGAAGCATCGATCCATGAAATGCCTCTAGAAGATACCCAAAACCCTACGGCCATGAGATTTCCAGCATCAATCCATGAAATGCCTCTATACGATACCCAAAACCCTACGGCCATGAGATTTCCAGCATCCAATCTCAATCAATCGCTGACTGCAAAGTTTCTAAATCAATCGCTTGACAGTTAACCTTGCCCTGCATCAAATTGGCCATGAGATTGCCAGCATTCAATCTATATTATATTATATTGTAGGCCATGAGATTGCCAGCATAACAGGCAATTAACCCTAGCATTCAACGTCATCAATCGCCAAAATTCAATCTCATCAAATTGAGTCTGCAAAGTCTCTAAATCAGCACTCATATATAATGAAGCTGTTTTTTCAACGGTAGAATTTGTTTTTTTCTTCAACGGTAGAATTGTTTTTATTTTCTCAACGGTAGGATTGTTTTTTCAATGCATGGAAACAACCTGCTAATCAATGCAGTGTTTTTTCAACCGTAATTTTGGATGATAAAAAAAAACACAATTTCCTTCGAAAAATGTATTCTTAAGTTATTCACTCATTTATTTAAATGTGAAAATAAATTAGAAAATAGTTAATAAGTAGGAGATATTTTTGGGAGTAAGTAAAATTGTGATATTAATATCATAATTCAATTACAGTTTATGAGCCAAATTCATTGATCCATAGTCTTAAATCAATTAAATAAATTATTTACATGTTTTAGAATAAATGTTAATTTTAAGAATATTAATTGAGAATGAAAAGTGGTCAATGAGTCTTAAAGTTTTTGCCTCTATATTGAAACAAAATACTATGTCACTTGATGATGGATTACTAAGTGTGATCTAAAACGTTGATGCAAAAAAAGAACACACAATCATCTCTAGAAATCACAACATACAAAACTATGTAACCATCTTCTATTATGATGGATCGAGAATTGCAAGTTACCAATTTTAACAATGATGTTTTATCTCCTTTCATAATGGACCAATTAATTGAGGATTGTGGTATCATGGATATAGTTTATTCTTTGGAGCGTGTTGAAAAGGATGGGAGCCTTATTATGCTTGTTGTTGTTCCTTTTGTCATTGTAATTTTTGACATATGTGGTTCAAGCTTTGAGGAATTGCAGATTTAAATATATGTTCTCGATTCTCTTTTGGATGAGTCTAGTGTTCGGTTGAGGTGCTTGGTTACTAGGAGATTTTATGGTAATCATCTCATTTCTTCTCAATCCGTCCTGGAAGCATTTTAGAGAGATTAATAATAGCTCATAAATTCAAACTATCTTGAAGAGAACCATACAAACAAATGCTAAAAATATACAAGATTCACTATACCCAATATTATTAACTGTATAGAATTCATGATCAATATTCAAAGGTATAATCATAAAATAATTCAAGAGTGCCTATACTTATCTCTCAAATGCACCAATCATTCCTTTGTTAGTAGCAAAATCAATAGATTAGATGTAAAAATGAATTTGGGATTGCTTTGAAACTGCAACACATATAAAATCTACCTCTCCAACCTCTGTTGGAGCTTCTTGTATATGTAACTCTCATGAAATAATTTTTTGAACCACTTGAAATGCAACGATGAGTGCCCCAATCACTTCTAAATACTATGCTGTTAGAATAATTGAGAGGGGGGTGAATCAGTTATCCACAGTCCCAAATCAAAATGTATAATCCAAAACAATTTACTTAAACTTCTGCAGCTCGGTAACATAAAATACTTATACTGTCTGTGCTTTTACCGATTACCAGTCAATAACAACTAATGATTACTGATCAAACCAAACATGCAATATGTAAAGTATGATAACAAACAATCACCACAATGAACACATAACACAAAAGATTTAACGTGGAAACCCTGTGAAGGGAAAAACCACCTAGGACCGACAACCCAAAAATGTGACCCAACATTGTTAAAGGTTACAAAC